>JAHLJZ010000172.1:0-15540 GCA_025602915.1 Paraphysoderma sedebokerense
TGTCCTTTATATGACGATACGGTTCATCGGAACGAAAAAGAAGTGTATGAAGCTCAGCAGGCTGCAATCCAGCAGATTGTGGAAAAGAATCCAGAGTTGAAGGCAGATGAATTAATCATTGAGAAGGCTGCACCGAAAGAACCGACGAAAGGCAATGTGAGTAGTTATATTCTGCGTTGCCTGCACAATAATTTCATTTCTCAACAATTGCAATGAACTAGATTTACTACGCTGGAAATCGACCCCAAATTGCTAATCCCAGACATCGGCGCCCAAACCATGTCAATGCAGCGGTCGCGGCACCTAGAGGTGATCGAAATGATGTAGGAGCCAATCGTAGAGAACCGCCTCCGATTCAAGCTCAAAATGCTCATATTCCTGCTGTAACTGCCAATAATAATGAGCATCCCTTTCATGTACATATGGATCGACTGCGGCGATTTGTCAATGATGGATATCATGGTCGTCCTAATATTGCTCCCAATATTCCGAATCCGTACGTACCGCGGCAACCGGTCCATGCATTCAGGGATCCACAAGAATTTTCTCAAAGTGTACAAGAAAGGATTCGACGTGCCCAAGAGAGTCGCAATACAAGGCCTCCACCGACTCGTAACCCCCGTGCGCAAGAAATGAATCGGCCTGAGCGGTGTATTGACCCATTTCCAACAGCAAGAACTTCACGTCGTCAAACACAGGTATGTTTACTTCTGTTACTTCTTGATTGTCTGAAATCCAAGCCGTTAATTATATTCTCATTTTAATTCACTTAAGCAGCAAGGCAACATGAATTCAATTCGTCACAATAATGAAACAGTTGGCCGTCCTAACAGTAGAAGGACGTAAGCAAAATGCCCGTATCATCAAGTTTAGATTTACAATCGATGGTTCAAGCAAAAACTTAGGAAATGGCAGAATCACGGCTTTACCTGCCAGGATATTTATACAGCAACAATGGCGGCGGCATTGATCAGACGAATCATGCCAAAGACGAAAATTTTTTTTTGGCTGCTCTAATAGAAACTGTAGAACGTTGCATTTGTTCTTCCATGCGGTAATCTGTACAACCTTGAGCATACAGTTTCTTATCACGACTTAAAATACTCTCATCTTTATTTCAGGAGTCAAATTGTATTAATATATTGTAACTGGAATCATGTAATACCCACGACGTGCACCTTTTCTGTACATAACAAGAACTGATATGATGTAATAAAATAGCCTTAGATTTAAAAATGGTTTCATGGTTTCGCTAAGACTGATGCCATTTTTAACTCTATTCATTTATATACAGACCAAGTGGGACGAAATATCATGCTATATCTGCAATTTAACATACACTGATTCAAGGGAAAGGTCATCACATGACACTACATTCTCCTTCAATTTCTCCATCGTCGTCACTTCCATTTTCTCCCTGTCCATCTCCGCTTGCTTCGCCAGATCCTTGGGCGCCTCCTACAATAGTAACTCCACCTCCACTTCCCACTCCGAAGACACCGCTTTCTAATCCGCCCTGACCTAGTAAAGCCATCAGTACTCTAGAACTCAACATTATACTGCCTATTCCCCTTTTTCGCCTATTTTCGTTTTCTGAAACAACTTGATCCTGTCTATCTAACAACGAAAACTCGTTTTTTATGGAAGCGTCGGATGGATGAGTGGGAGTAAAGATTTTTACAGTGCTATCGATTCCCGAACATGCAAACGATGGTTGGAAAGGGTGCGGTTCGATAACGTTGGTCACTGAGCTATCACCTGTATGTAGAAAGTTGTATGATAAATCAAGGTTAACATTTCGGTCTTCGGAATAAAAGGATAAACGCAGATTCAGTTACCTTCTAGAATATTAAGTATCAATCCGGTTACTTTATCCCAAACAAATACGTTTCCATCATCACTACCCGAGACGACATATGAAGATTTTAAGCCAAAGAAATTCACATCTTTCACCGTCTGAGGAATCAACTTCCGTTATAAACAGCACAACTTCTAACGAAGGGATGAAGAAGCTGAATTACACAAACCTCCACATTGCAGTGGCCCTGGAAAGGACCGTAAGTTTCGATGATTATCGGTGCTTCTTGTTCTTCCTTCTCTGAATCCGACTCACTGTCACTTTCAGAGGATTCGGTGTCGATTTCTTCGAGAGGAATCTTCTCCTGTTTCTGTTCTTCATCTGAATCAATATCTTCCCATGATTCGGGATCGGCTTCCCCGTTGTTAGATTCTGTTACCTCTTGGGATCCCGGCTCAATGAGGTCATTTAAAGATGATGCCGATCTCGGTCGTTTCTTATTACACTGCGACTGTTCAGTTTGTTCTAGCGTATCTTCGCTCACAGAAATCAGCTGCAAGGGTACTGAATCCGATTGTGGTGATGATGATGTTGATGGAACAGCAATTGCTTCGACTATACTATGATCACTCGAAAATTGGCCGTTTTTGATGCTTTTGTGTTTCCGCAACTTCTTCGCTTCGCGTGTATTGCTTATTCCAGCCGTAGCTGATCTGCTTTCTGTCGCTTCGACGGAATTGTCGGAAGCATGACACCCTGAATCAACCCCGTCGCCAGAGATAGCTGTGTTGATGTTAAATAGGTACACATAGCCATTTGAAAAACTACCCAGCAATTCGTGTCGGTTGAAATCACTAAACTTAACCGCAGTAACGCTATTATGGTCGCGGGTAACACGAGCTATACGACGTCGGGCACTAGATTCGTCTGTTTCTTTGTCAGCTGAAACACAAGATGGACGAAATCGGGCAATCGGTGGAGGAGACGGAAAAATAGTCGAATTATTCAGCATGCGCCTATCGTAAAGGTAAATAAATGGAGAAGACCCCGCGATGGCAAGATAATTCGGAGTGATTTGATTGAGCGAAAGCGCTGTTGATGGAGCATCTCAGTACATAGAATACTGTAGTATCAAAGTCATTGTGTTAGTCCTACCAGTTAATTCAAATTGTCTCTGGATCAGCAAGGACGAAGCGAATGTAGTTGTCGTCGGATCCAGCCGGAGGTCAAACTGTCGCACAGTTCCTGTATTACTGCTATTTAATTTTATGAAACGGTTTGCTGTAAGAGGATTAGAATACAAACCATCTTCCGAACAAGAGATCAACAGATTAGGGTTATTTGGCTCCGTCGCTAATCTCTTGGCCCTGTAGGAATTCAAACGAGTCAGTGACCAGAGTTCTGCCACAGTGGGTAGAAAGAAACATGTAATCATACCTGTCTGTATGACAAGTGTAACGTCTGATACCGGAACCCGTTTTTCGCTGATATTCGATATTGAAGACTCTCACCTCGGAATCCCCCGAGCATGTGGCAATTTGGGTATCACAAGTAGATGGAATAAACTTTATAGAAAAGACATTCGCCCGATGACCTATAGTATGAATTGATGTGACATATTACTTTGTGTGAGTAAAGCTAGAGCGGGCATAGTATTTTCATATCATAAAATGTAGAAGAAGTGAAGTTGAGTCGAACCGGTGGAAAACTTCAGGACCAATTTTTCTTTATCTAAAACCTCTTCGAAGGGTCTCCATACACACACAATAGTATCATCCCCTGAACTTGCAAGTAGCTCGCCGCTTTCTGACCAGCTAAAACATAAGAGAAATGAAATTAGCATTGAGCCATATTCCCTTGTTGACATCGAGTAAACGAGGAACAGGCTTAAAGCATCAAGAGATACATATGCAAACTTTTTATACTTACGACAACGCATTAACACATCCCGTATGTGAATCTAGCACTTCTGTTCTTGTTAGTCTTGATATCAGTGCGGGGGAATCGTAAAGTGACTTGACTTTGTGAGGCGCAGCAAAGAGAATGGATATGCACAGTTTGCATGTTGATTAAAATGAATAGGAACGACAGGCAATGATTAGTGAGCAAATAATTATATTCAACAGATAATGAGTTATTGGGGTATAGTTCTAAAGCTTGGAAATAATTGGGCAAATGTTTACTTAGCGATTTCGGATTAGGTGTCTGTTCATGAAGTTTAGACAATTGGGAAAACATAGATGAGGAAGGTACGACGGATTCGATAGCGGCGGATGGATGAGCGATTGAGTCGACACAACAAAATATAGTTGTCGAAGGATGTCAACGAAACCCCACGAATACGAAATGGAATGGATTGAAGAACGGATTGAGCTGAAGTCGGCGGTTCTGACGTCATGGCGCTCTAGACAAATTTAGATGCTGTCGTAAAGATATCGTTGTGTACCGTATTAGTGGGATCATGTTATCTAATCAATTTTACATTATCTATTCTCTCGTTATTGCTGGTTTATATCCTGCTGATCCGTCTTTCGAATTGATATCTGGCCCGGTATTCAGTGAACTGGGACTATATTGATGACCCTCTTCGTGATACAATTCTTCAGTCACGAACGCGACCGGAGAAGTTGCGTTTGATGTAGCGAAGGGTTCTCTCGACAGCTTTCAGCAAGAGCCTGAAGGGGTGAGATTATTTTAATGACATGCATGCTGTGATAGAAAAACTTAGGCGAACCATTCACATAGTGCTCCGCATACGCTGGAGCTGACCAAGCCAAATCGGTGTCAACTGACTTGCAGGTCTTTCTCTTCAATCAATTCACTAGAATTACTTTAAAAGCCAGTGTCTTCACGCCCTTCTTCTAAATTATTTCCTTCTGTAGGTCTGCTTATTTTCGGCTAACCTCCGGCTTCGGCCCCAAATTTCTGAGACCGGAAGTCGACCCGCTCATGGCAGGCTCTTATATTTTGGATGACTTCAACAGAGATGCGTTTGATAATGGTGTTTCAAATTCTAAATTTTATTATGCATCTGCAGGAATAAATGAATCATTCAATTTTACACGATTAATATTATCACGAACGAGGCCGCTTTTGAGCGATATTACGGATCACGGTAAATGCAAACACCGAGATGTCATCTTTTGAATAAAGAAAAGATTTGAACCGGTCAATCTATCCGTATCGAAAATTTTTTAATTAAATTAGACAAACCTCGAACGACAGTGCCTTGCTTTCGTAGCTTTAGAATATTTCCTTCTGCTTTTTTCACTAAAACTTTAGCCAAACCACCAACCACTTTGTTGTATTTGGGTTTAAGCTCCTTTGATATTTTAGCCTCTGGCATTCTAGCTTTGCGGTAATTGGGCTGCAATACTTCAAGAAATTGAATAGTCGGAACATGAGCGAAGAAACCTGCGGTACCAGCGATAACGACTGACAAAAAACGAAAAGTAAGTCAACCGCATGCAAACATTGAACAATCAAGTCGGCCGAAAATGATAATTACTATCTCCTTCCCTTAATTTATGCTCGTTAATTTGGCATACACTATTTACGTCCATGTCGACATTAGGGTCAAGTAGGTGTAATCTATGTATCAGAACATGTAATAATCAAGAATTGGAATGATGATAGACTTAAGTGAGTACTAAAGAGTTTGGTGGGACGTTATTTTCATATGAACGAACCCAGGATTTGGACTAGAAGCTTCATTTGCTGACTCGTAAATTACTTGTTGGTTGCGAACAATCAAGTACTCAGTATCCCCAACTTTACCTGTCATCAATATAGCCTGTCCCAGAAGAGAGATACTATGTTACAATTAGGGGCAGTTTTTAAGATAAGCAATTATTACATACCTTGCTTTGATCAAATCTTAGAACTATCGCAGACGAAGTGCTGCCATCATGTTTCTTCGTGTCTGCCAAAGCCTTCGTGATGAGCCCACGGGGTTGGGTCAATGAGGAATCCCACCTAGCTCTCGACCAGGCACTTAAGATGAATCAAGTATTAGTTTCGTTGTACCAGATTAAATCGCCATATTTCAAGACTCAAGCTCACCTGTTCATAAACGCTTGACTAAAAATTGGCTATGTGCGATTATAATATGTGTAATCAGCTTATGTTACTTAAAATGAACCGAAACCAAAAGTAAAAAGCATGTCATACCTCATCCGGATTCTTTGCATCTTCTTTGCTATCAGCAAGACCGAAGTAATTAATATGGCGGTGTCTGCTTTTAAAGTAAGAATCCCGTCCGCAATCTTTTGGTCCTGAAACGCGGGTGTCGTAGTTATAAATCCCAATCTTTTCTTTTGCTTTACACCAGACATCTCCAACCAATTCTTGATAAAAATATGGGTCAGTTCAAGAGATTATGAGATCGTCTCAAATGTTTGATCTCAAAATCACTCACCGAAAAGGCGTTTTTCCATGCTTCGCGGCGAAGCAGAATCGTCATCAGAATTTCCTTCAGCGTGTAATGTTGGCGCAGAAATCGTCGGTGTAGTGGGTTTTCGATCTACAATGTGGTTTGAGGGTACTGGGTCTTCGTTGATAGTGAAGCCGTCCAGAATTTCATCAATCGGGATTAGACTCGGCTTTTGGCGTTCTGCGGTATGTGGTGGTTCTTCGGTGTTCTCAAAGTCGTTACATACTTCAGTGGAGGGGAATTCCGACGGCTCTATAATTCGGTGTCTTTTCGCGGGGCGATCCTCGAAAGGCGAGCCTTGTGGGCCATCAGTTTTCATCCCAACAGCGAGGGTTGAAATTGTGAGTAGAAGGAGAGCAGATGTAATTTTCATATTAGCAGATATCCTGAAGAATTTTTAAAAACAGTCGTAGGGTCCACAGTTGAATTTAAACATTTTGTCAGACATATTTTTGGAAGGTCCCTTTATGGGAGTTTCAACATATAATAAATCAATTAGCATCGATGTTGCTAATTCTGTGGTCGTCGAATCCATATGGAATTCTTAGTTTCAAAATCGTTTCATCCCATCGGAGAGAGGAGTCTCTCAAGCTCTGATCTAACGCGTCGGACCGAAGAATCCATTGGCAACCCACAGATGCGGCGCAACGCAAAATCGGGCCGAATATGTGTGACGGCAATGGTGGGGTCTGTTTGAGATTATTAGACATGTATGGTATCTTAGAGTTCTAGTTCTCTGTAGGCAACTCCAATTTTCGAGTTTGAAATATTCTGTTCATGTACGAAGTCAAGTTTCAAATCATGCCAAATCAGAGGATGTCTCTGAAACGGACAAATCAAACTCTCAATCTGTACATCTTCTCCGGATTCTTCCATCGATTTACAGCTGAGTATACGGATTTGTATTACTGTTGATCTATGATTTTAGCACAGAATGAGCCCATTCCTACCAAATGAAAAATTATTCAATATCGCCATGTGCTTGCTGGGTACAATCAGTGGTTTAGAGAAAGAGAATAGTATAGGAATATTTTCAAAATATTCTGCCTATCCCATAGTACATGCATGGTGATACATTTGTTGTTGTGTGATATTCGTCAAAACAGTTAATCAATTTGCGTGGCTTCTAGGTGCAATTTTCTGTTCAAATTACATATTCTCAAGTCACGCACAATTCCATTTTCCACATTTGTAATGATAAATATTTGTGCGCAATTCCGGGAAACACCGAACTCTGCAACACATTGCCACATGATCGGCTTGGCTCCGGTTCAGCTGCAGCTCGGCGGCTCTTTCGCAGTGCACTAACTTCGCAGTAATTGAGAATATGACTTTATATCATCACATCATATTTTGCAGACTTTAGGGTAAGCTACTATGCTCTTGGTAAAGCCATTCTATATATGTTAAACTGTTTTTGTTAATTACTCGCGCGCTAAAGGTCCCATGCCCTCATAATTCCTTGTACCCATTTTGCGTATTCCGGCTCATTCTCGGAATTCACTTTCAAATTTCTCGTTATAGTACCGACGGCCCTGAAGTCCATGTTGTTCATTATTTGAGCTAAGGACGTATATTAATAAGAAAAGAACCAACTCACCCTAAAGGAGTGTGAAATCCAACCAATGTCAGTCGATCGTGATTCTTGTGAAAAAACATCTCCATTAACTTGACTTTAAAAGAATACGTGGACGGCAACTCTAACAATTTATCGACTGCTCTCTTTATCTCAGAGAGCGTTTGAAGATGGAATGAAGGTATTTCTCTCATCTTATTAGTAAGGACAGGATCGTCATAAAAGTACTCCATGGTCGCTGCAGCCTCGTCTAATAGTCCTGAGAAGAAGTTCGTCGCCTCTTCAACCAGATTCGCACGAGTCCAGACCTCGTAGTCTTTCACATTTTCTCCACCCTCTCTTTGAATATCGGCAGTTAAATAGTTCCATAGATTCCTATACGAAGCTTGCCAAGGCTGTGGTAAGCCTAAATATTTCACCACTAATTCATGTAACTTTGATTCCAGGGTTCCTATTGAACAGAGTTGCTGGAGACTAACGGCAGAATTCGGGTTATTGCCAGTTGTGTCGAAAAGAGTCTTACAATTTTTGTGAGCATTGTTGAAACTTTGACAGAAATTGCAAACATCTGATGCGGAATGAAGTTTCCCTAGAATGGCGCGGAACGTATCGAGTTCCATGTCGGCGGTTTCTTTCTCAGTTCCCTCGCCTGATTCCGTGGAACTTCCATCTGGACGAGGTAGAGTTTGCACTCTATCAAATGATACATCGGCTTCTGCTGCGGCTTGGGCTAAGAATTCCTGCTCAAAAGAATTCCAAGTATCTAGACCATTTGATTTATCCGATTCCTATAAGTTTTTTCAGGTTAGTATTTATATCATTAAGATCATACAAAAGAAATAACTTAACCTGTACTTGCCGCATCAATGATAGAGTCAGCAAATACTTTCCACTATTCCAAAAATACGGTGGCAGAAATGTCGCTTCATATCTTGTGTTAGGTTTTATTTGGTATGTCCGCAAAATAAACCCTTTGAAGACATTTTTCGGTATGTCTGATCCAGGTCTGTTCAATACTTGATGGACGGACAAGTGCACATATTTGAAGTTTTCAAATTTTTCTGTTGTCTGGAATGAGAATGTGACCGGCCTGTTGAGTTGCCATCGGAGGGGGTTGATTGTTACATCTTTGAAGAGATCGGTCTCCGTTATACAAGCAACTCCTGGTAGGCATGCTTGATCTTTGTCTGGTTCTGAAGCAACAGATAGATTGTCACCGTCGATTATTCTCACAGTGACTGCTTCTAGCTGGGATCCTACGGCGACGTGACTTAACAGAACGAGGAAAGCTATGAATATAATGGTGGTAGCGAGCATCATATGATTTATCACTTTTAGTGCGGCTTCAGCCTATATATATGACTGACTTACTTGGAGCCAATATATAATTTCGGTGTTTCATTGATGAACTGATTCCGAACTTTTGTGATGCCCAAAACAAACCTATTTAGCAAAAGACGCGGATAAGCTTGACTAGAAACGCGCAAAAGTGCCCGCAATTGGTTGCATCGGTAACGGTCCAGGGTGCATTGCAACTCCCTTCGTAATGCATCAGATGCGATGCGATCACAAGGATAAGATATAGCAGACTTTACGTTAAAGCAGGGACACCAGAAAAAATGATTCGAATCAAACTGAATCACTGAATCACTGAAACAAATCTTTTCAATGTAGATTTTGGATAATTGCAATATAGAATGATTTATCGTCACGAGTGCTAACAACAAAATATATGTGGCTGCTGCCGTCATGAAATGCAATTAGATGGTGCAGAAAATATTAAGTATCAGTACCATCTTTTATATAGCAATATGGATAAGAAAATCGTCTATCATGAACGAAATAGGATTCACTATTGACAAATGATAATTTATGACATTAAGGCTGCGGACGTAGTACAAGCGAAACAACTCGACACTAAGCATGAGCCCCAATTTTCAAAAATTCTAAATTATACCAACGTTGTTATCTGATCTTATCTTTAAGGTTTACAAATCCCAAGCCCTCAATATCGCCTGGGTCCATTTTGCATATTCTGGCTCATTCTCAGAGTTGATTTGTTCGTTCTTCAATAAAATAGCGACCGCACTGTAAGAAAAGGCTGTGAATAATCTATACTTAAACGCAGCACCCTTGAAGAATATGGACTTACCCAGCCGGACTGCCAAATCCAAGAAGTGCGAGACGCCCTTCATATTTCTTGAAAAATTTATCCATCAATTTTTCTTTAAATTGTATTTTCGTGGGCAATTCTAACAACTTTGTGACTGCTTTGCTTATTTCCGATAGCGTCTTCAAGTGGAAACTCGGTATTTCTCTGATCATTGATTTAAGATCAGGTTCGTCGAAAAAGGACTCCATCATCATTCCGGCTTCATCTAAAAGTGATGAAAAGAGGTCCGTCACGTGTTCTATAAAATCTTCATGAGTCCATAGAAGCTGAAATTTCTTGTCTATCGCTACTTCTGAAATCATTCGAGTTATATAGCCAAAAGAATTTCGGTTGGCGGCTTCTTCCGGATTTGGAAGTCCTAAATATTTCACGCCTAATTCCTGTAGCTTGACTTCAAGCGATCCGATAGAGCACAGCTGCTGTAGACTCACCGCAGAAGTTGGTTTTTCACTAGTTGTATCAAATATAGATTTACAATTATCGAGAACGGTTCTGGAACTTAGACAGAAGTTTCATACATCGGAAGCTGAATTGAGGTTGCTTAGAATCGCACGAAGTGTGTCCAGCTCGATACTTGTAGCGCCCTGGTCGATATTAGTGATAATTTTATCAGTTTCAGAATTTGGAGGAAGAAGATGCTGCACTCTTTCGAAGGAAATGTCTGCCTCCGCAGCAGTTTGCAGGACAAATTCTTGTTCGAAACTGCTCAATGCCTCGTTAACTCCGGGCGTCTGTCATGAACAGGATTTGTTTCAGTCATAAGCATCAGCAATATCCAAATGAATAGCATATTTACAGTTCCAACTTGTGGCATCAGCGACAAAGTCAGTATATACTTTCCACTCCTCCAAAAGTGCGGTGGGGTGAAAGTAGCTTCGTATCTCTTTTGAGGTGTGACCTGATAGGTCCGCAAGATAAAGCCTTTGAAAATATGTCGAGGAACCGTGGATCCTGATAGTTCCTGCACCTGATGGACCGCTAAATGAACATACTTCGGATTATCGATTTTATCAGTGGTTTCAAATGAAAATGTGACTGGTTTGTTGAGTTTCCAATGTACAGGGTTGATCGTAGCATCTTTGATTAGATCGGTCTCGGTTCTACACACGACTCCCCTTTGGCAAATCTGACCTTGATTCGACGCGTCCTGATTGGAACCTTCGCTCTGGACATCTGTAATTTTGACCGTAACGGACTCAAGCTGGGAGCCAAAAGCAGCTTGATTCAAAAGTAGTGCAAAAAATAGAAATTGTAATAAGAACTTTTTCGCTGAATTCATTTTGAACAGTTGTATGAAAAACGAAGTCAGCATTTATATAACACGTTCCTTGAATGCGGTGCGTTCCTGAAACGATAATTGTTACGGAGTAAATAATTCCGAAAGGGACGAACATAGGAAATCCAGTAATATAAATCGGATAATAATATTGCCACTTTCCTCCCCATTTTTGCTGAAGCGACTTGTTACCTGCGCAGCCGACAATACCATTCAACAATTGAATTATGGCACGGCAGATTCACTAAAATCCAATGAGCATGCCCTTATATGTCCGATCTGGTTTTCAATGTGAGAAGAATCTTTATCAACGGGCGATGTCCATCAATGTTGGTTCTAATAGAAGAAAACTTAAAACTATTGTATTAGTCGAAGTACATCAGGAAATACAGATGAACCTTAACCAAATACCTGCGCAGCATTACTGTTCAAGTTGTCATAGTTTACATGTCATCGGAATGATAATCAAATGTAAGCAGGCCAACACCAATTTGCTTGCACTCGCCATTACAGCACATTGACTTAGTTTGAACATACAGAATTACAAACGAGCGACTTTCTCACATGAATCAGATAGTTATCCAGGATCATACTCAATAATTCTCAGCTTAATGTCCATGTTCCTGATCACAAATGGTTCATAAGCAATATTTGAGTGATGCAAGAATGGCAATCGGTTTGAACTGAAATAGCTTATTTACATGGATTCACATTCATTTCATCGGAGGATTATCCTCGGCATAAATGTTTCCAACGGCATACCCATATACCATCATATTGTCATATAGTAATTTACACCCCTGTTGATTGTTTGTTCCTATTATCACTTACAAACCATCAAACGGATCAAAAATGAGTAATTCCTGTGGAGGATTCATGTCCTATGTCATATAAGTTATTGCACCATCCAGAATATGTATAATAAATGCTATTGTGAACAATCATGAAATAATTGTAACAACATTTTGAAGTATATCAATACTATTATTAGAAAATCTGATAAAAATTGTAGTATTATTACTGTCATTTTAATAATAATAACCTCATCATTATAAATCCCACGCTCTCATTATGGCCTGAATCCATTTTATGTATTCCGGTTCGGTCTCGTAATCGACCGCTTCGCCATTCAATATAAGTGAAACGGCCCTACGAAGAGGGATAATTTCTGTGTCAGGTAAAAAAGTTATATTCAAGACGTGCAAAAAGTACACTCACCCTGCAGGACTGTTGAACCCAAGCAATGCCAAACGTTTCTCATATTTATGAAAGAACTTCTTCATTAACTTGTCTTTAAACTCTGCCTTTGAAGGTAGAGCGATTAATTTGTCGGTGGCTCTATTTATCTCTGCGATTGTCTGCCGTCCGTTTACACGCATTTCCAAAAGCTTCTGAGGAAGGCCGAGCTCAACAAAAAATAGTCCCATGGCACTTGAGGCCTCATCTAGCAATCCGGACAAATATTTTGTTACGTGTTCGAGAAATATCTTTTGAGTCCAAATAATTTCATGATCCATTAAATTTTCCTGCGCGGTCTCCAGCCAATGATCTTGAATTTTGGGTCGATCCTTGAAGAAAAGCGGTAGTCCCTGATATTTCACTATCAGTTCGTGCAATCGAGATTCAAGTGCTCCGATAGAGCAGATTTGCTGCAGGCTAACATCGGAACGTGTCGTTCTATGCCGATGAGCGGTTGTGTCAAAAATGATTTTACATTTTTTGTGAGCACTACTAAAACTTTGGCAAAAGTTGCAAACTTCTGTTGCTGAACGGAACTTCCGTAAAATTAACGGAAAAGTGTCCAATTCAAAATCGGTGTTATCTCTGTCATCTCTATCTTTAGATCCGATAGGGACTAAATCTATTTGAAAAGTTAGCAACCCTACTCTATCGAACGAGACGTCTGCTTCTGCTGCGGCTTGCACCACAAATTCCTGCTCAAAACTATTCCAACCCTTCATACCACCCGGTATTGTCGCCTCCCAGTCCTATCAATATAATCAGTCAGTATTTTGCCCAAACAGACAAGCAAAGCGGAGATATTAACCCTAGCTTGTTTCATGAGTGATAAAGTCAGCAGATATTTTCCACTTTTCCAAAAGTAAGGTGGTACGAAAGTTGCCTTGTATATCTTGCCGGGACCAACTTCCAATTGTGGATTTCCCCTTAAAATGAAGCCTTTGAACACATATTTAGGGACATTGAATTCTTCTCTATCGAGTACATGGTGGACCGCCAAGTTGACAATTCTCCAACGGATAGATTTGTGTGTAATTCGGAAAGAGAATGTAACTGGTTTGTTGAGTGTCCACCGAACAGGATTAATTGTTACATCCCGAATATAATCAGTTTCGCTTCGACAAACGACATCGTTGGGACAATAATGCGTTGAATCAAGCGAAGAATCGGCATTATCACTGACCTCGATTGTAACTGGTTCTAGTTCCGATCCGACGACTAAAATGCGGCCTGACAGCACAACCAGAGCGCACAGGGTTAAAAGCACGCGGTACATTAAGCAAGTCACCAAATCGAAAAACATCTTTCGTATTTATGCATTTTAGTCTCCTCTGATTTTTTTTGTGCTAATAAACTTTGATTCGACACCGGAGAATAAAACTGTTGAGGGAATAATTTGCGATAAGCTTGACGTACAATTGTAGATGTGACATCACGTTAGTGATGCGGAATTGCACTATTGTTCTCCCCTGTTTCCGGCAGAGTCATCGGCCCCCCACTCCCCTTGGTTGTCAAACTGTAGTTGGAATTGCTTTACACAATGGGCAGTTAAGTTCTTGCCTTTCTGATATAAACATACCACATTATTGAGCAGTTTCTTGAAGACTTACAACATAGTGCGAAAGACGCCAAAAGCCCTGGTTCGCGTAGTTGTCCTTGCATAAATGTGCTGCATTTTCCCGATATGCGCATTCGAAAATTATAAAATTTTGTGCACTAATAAAGTCAGGTCTCTGTTAGGTAAGTTCAAAATCAATTGTTCCTAGTAACAGCAATTCTGATCTCAAAGCTAATGAACTAATATCAGAGGGAGATACAAATCAACTTGAGGATAGTCGGACCTGTGCCTGATTTATGAGCATTGGGATGAAATAGGTCCGATACTTACAAAAATTATATTGCACCGGCCCGCGATAATAAAGGTTCGTTGATGTTGGAGAATGGAATTTGCAAGCTTGGCTCGTGGAATAATCATGGACCCGTCTTTATCAACACTGTTAAGGAGTTCAGAAAGTATAATCTACATACGAAACTTACTAGAATGCATGATAATGAGCTAAAAATAGTTTCAATTCCCATATTGAAAGTACAGTGGATGCACGCAATCCTGAATTTCGCACCAAAAATGCACTGATTCTAAGGCGCTCTCAAGCCAGCAATATGATAGAAAATATGGTAATACAACTTGACAAGGCGAACTTTGATAAGTTGTGACCAGGTGGCGTATTCAAGTTCCGCAGAAGCTTGTATATAGAATGTGGAATGACGAATGAGGACTGACATACTGAGCAGTGATTTCGTCACATCCATAATTATAACACCTCTTCCCTATATATGGAGGTGGCTATAACATTACGGGATAATATTGTTTCCGATGATAATTTTCGCAGAGAGCATTTTCCATACACTGATGAGTCACCAAATCCAGTTTTAATTATTTCATTTTATTAATTCAGACTCTATAAGAATTGCCATTTACTCGTAATATTACAGATCCCATGCCCTCATAATAGCCTGAACCCATTTTGAATATTGCGGCTCATCTTCAGAGTCAATCTCCTCGTTTTTCAAAACGATAGACACGGCTCTACAAACCACAATGTTGTTTGTTAATTAATACCAATGAAAATCAGTTTGGAATTTCCCAATTCACTAACCCTGCGGGACTGCTGAAACCAAGTAAGGCTAGACCATCTTTGTACTTATGAAAGAATTTTTCCATTAACTTCTCTTTAAATTCCGGCTTCGACGGTAATTCCATTAACTCATCGGTAACTCTATTAATCTCAGGGATGGTCTGTAGTCCGTACACTGGCAGCTCCAAAAACCTTCGAAGAAGGCCAAGCTCAATGAAAAATACTCCCATGGCACCAGCCGCCTCGTCTAATAGTCCTGACAAATACTTTGTAACATATGTAAGAAACATTGTCTGAGTCCAGAGTAATTCGTGATGTTTCAAATCTTTCTTTGCCTCATCAATCCAAGCTTTCTTATTATCCGGACGATGAGTAAAGGAAATCGGTAGACCTTTATATTTTACTCTAAG
>JAHLJZ010000173.1:0-15492 GCA_025602915.1 Paraphysoderma sedebokerense
AAGAATTTAGACGAAGATCAATACAACGACGTTGTGAATGCCATGTCGGAAAAGAAAGTGTCAAAGGGAGAATCAATCATTAAACAGGGAGGAGTAGGAGATTATTTTTACGTCGTGGAAACTGGATCGTTTGATGTCTTTGTTTCACGAATGGGAAAAGATCCCATAAAAGTAACAGATTACGGTCCAGGTGGATCATTCGGAGAGTTGGCACTCATGTATAACGCACCCAGAGCCGCGACTGTGACGGCTACATCGGATTCAGTTCTTTGGGCCCTCGACAGAGTTACTTTTCGTCGTATATTGATGGAAAATACGTCCCGAAAGCGAAGAATGTACGAAAATTTTTTGGAAGAGGTTCCATTGTTAGCTGGGTTAGATGCGTATGAGAGACACAAGATTGCAGATGCTCTTGAAAGTGTGGTGTTTGAAGAAGGCAGTGTTGTTATTAAGCAAGGGGCTGTTGGTGATAACTTTTATATTATCGAAAGTGGTGAAGCCAGTGTCACAAAAGTGGATGAGCACGGAGTGGAACATCATATGAAAGGATTAGGCAAGGGCGATTACTTTGGAGGTGCGTACTGCCTTTCTATTTTTTTCTTTGTGTGTCTGGCTTGATAGCGGCTTCTTAACTCAATCATTATCTCTACTTGCACGAACAGAACTTGCACTTTTAAACGATAAACCTCGTATGGCAACAGTTCGACCGGTGAATGGGAAACTGAAGTGTGCAACTTTGGGTAAAAAAGCATTTACTAGGTTACTCGGACCGTTGACGGACATTTTGAAGAGGAATGGAGAACGGTATGAAAGGTTACCCGGGGAAAAAGTGTAAGATTATATCAAGTATGAAGAGTTCAATTAAAAAAAAATTAAGAAAGGGTGATAAAGAATGACGCGATGGTTTTTTGGTTTGCTGTTGCTAGCTTTGTGGTGGGTTGTTTAGATACGCCACGCTTGTGGGGGGGTTTTAGTTAATCTGTGCTCTAGAATTGTAATTGTGCTTTTATTGTTCAAATGTGTTTCAGACATTTTTTTTTATTGAATAAGAAATGAAGAATTTTCATGGAATCTACATTCATGGTGATTGAAGCTGAAAGAAAAGCAATTTTACAAGGCGGAATGAGTTCAATTCAAACATTGGAATACCCCGCGCCAAGATATCTGCGAGTTCATTTCATGATTACAGCTCGTGGACAATTCTAAACCTTTGGTAAGGCTACAGCATTGAAGACTCGATAATTTACCAAATGTTTACTACGCGAATTGTGTCATTAGCGATTTGGCGTTTACAACCTGCCTAAACTTCGAGCCATCTTATTTCTGCACATGTTTTAAATTGGAATTGTCATTGGCACGAAGCCATACGTCCAATTTGGGTACCTTAAATTCCTTCTACAAGCCATTACTTGTGTGGAGACTAAGTCACAATTCACAAGGCCGACTTCTAGTAATCGAAGATAAAAGACAAAACGATTGACGTGTCCTCCCTTCGCGACATTGAAGTTTAGCTCTAAACTTTACCAAGTTTTTCGACATTAATTAAATTCTATAGCTTAAAATCTCCTTCATTATCCTGCTCATTTTCATCTAAATTTACTTCTTCTGGCTGCAATAGGGGTTCCTAACAACTCGAGGCCTTCGTAGTCCACTTCATTGCAAGTAGCGTTACATAAGGTTTGACCCGCTGACTTCAGCGTAAGAGGAGATATGAAGGCAAGCCTGAAAAAGTTAATGTCAGACAGAGCAGTACTCTTCTTCTTCCTTGCTTGCCTTATATGCTCTGCCAGTGCTTGGCATGTAGCGCCTTATATTCCCACTCCGTGGTATCTCAACACGAGTGCTTCCGTAAATTTGCGACCGGGCTCGACCATTATCGACACATTCAGCTTGTACAATTCCGACTATTATGCTCTGACTGGTATTAACGGGTCAAATATCGTCGGTTTTTATCGCTATCGAGTGGGGAGTAATGAGTGGGTGGGTGTGAATACCAGTCTCGACGGAATTGCTTGGGGTTACGATAACCAGAGGTGAAATCGATTTCGTACTCAAAATTCATAAAAATTAGAGCCTAATGCTTTAACTTTAGAAATTGGTCTACGGCGACAGTGAAAGTGAATCCATGGACGACAATCCCGTATATCATTTATGTCTATTCAAATCAACTGGTTTTTCAGCAATATCCTCTGCCAGATACTGTTTTCGACGGCTTCTCTAACATTGCAGTCGGGATTCCCTACATTGTGAACTTACCAAGAGTGGTTCCGAATCCGTACGTATCAGTAAAATTTGCTTCCAAAGTCTACCATTGAATGTCTCGGCTTATTTCTATACAGAAATATTGTTGCACAGTGGGTCGACAGTTCAACCTTAGTTCTGGGTATTCACCCATATACGGCACCAAAGACGGGTATTCAGTCTTATTTCATCATCGGTCGCTTTGAGTTTAATGCCACTGCTATTGCACAGCAATCAGTTCATTATGCGAGGGAGCTGGTCTATTCTATCGAATTTGAATGCAGTACCTGCTCCACGGATAATGCCCGTCTTACGTTCTCTAACGGAACGATGAGGTCTTTGAAGCGAAATGGCAATCAGTATACCTGGAGCTCCCCATTGTCGACTACGTTTCCGGCATATGTTAATCCAGAATTGTCGCATAAATGCTATGCACAAGATAGGACTTATCAAATGTTTATTGCCCCTCGAAGCGGATGGAATGGTGGTTTCCAAAGAATAATAGACACTATTCCTGGCCGAGGTATCTTCTAATTTTTAGGCTCGTAATCTTAATCTGCGAAGTTAAGCTTAGTTTCTGGTCTTTCTAGATTCAGAGTATCTCAGCGGCCCAGATATCCCACCATTGGCTTCACCATATCAGATGGACATACATTGCCATGGTAACCTTGTTTACACGGCTCGCACAACAACTTCAATTTCCATTGAACAGGAAACTGAGTGGCTGGGTCGAATGAAATCACACGGAAAGGGCAAAACGGATATCTTCATTTATGGGGGATTCGTAGGTGATTTGTTTTCTGAGCAACGCGTTCTAGTCCTCTCGACACCTGGCAACGACAATGTATCTAGAATCTACGTCGATGATAATCAATTTCACATCATTGGCTTTACAGAAGGGGACATAGCCGATAATACGATTACATCGTTGAGCGACAAACTTTTTTTTGCTGGTTTCTCTTCATTTGATATAGTATCAGTTTTCAGCACAGACGCGATGGCGATTTCCTATCCTTTCGAAATCGTGCCGGAAAGTGACTTTGTCATACGTTTTTCATCAATACCGACTAATCGATCAGCTACTTTTGCCGCGACCATAACAATAAATGCAATTCCCTGCACGAATGTCCGATGGATTGGGGATGCACTCTATGCTGTATCACCTCCTATTATAAGTAAGCTCTTCCCTCGCTTTCTTTTTTGACCACTCGCTAATGTTGCATCATCTAGATGGTAATATTTCCGTCGAGTTTAATCAGTACTCCCACATTCCGAGACTTTCCCGAATGATATCGTCTAGACGGCCTTCTATCGTCAATATGTCCCCTGAAGTAACAGATATTGGTTGGTAATCACATGTAGGTTATCACATTTTTGAACACGTTTAACCTGACACTTTTTCATCGTTAGCTCCTTTCACTACGGTCCGTTTCACAGTGTTGTATATGGGATTGTCAGAATTGAGTGGCTCCACTATATTCGTTGGAAACCAAAGATGCGAAATACAGATTGATGGCGTCGTACCAGATTTCTTTAACGGAACTGTATTCAACTGTTCAGTGCCCTTTGAAAGTATCGGGACGAAACCCGTCAATTTCACAACTGTTGATCGAACGGTTTTCAGCAATTTCACTGTCACGTACAGACATATACCTCAAAATATTTCAATCACAATTGATGAAGGTCAAGAGACACCAATTATATTGAATTGCTCCGCATTCAGCACCCTTTTTAACAGATTCGACTATCGTGTATTGAAAACACCGCCAAATTCCTACGGTCTCCTATTATTCGAGAATAAAACTGAGTTCCCTAATGGAAGCAACGTGGATGTAGGAGATACTCTTGGCAGGATGCGATTTCGTTCCACAAGCCATGGGCGGGTGGATTTTCGTTATTATTGCCTGGGTACGGGTCTGCTGTTATTACAAGTTCATCATTACCAGGAAATGACATTGATATTTTCCGCCCACACATGGCAGATGGCAATTCGCCTGCGACCCCGCTCTTTGGTACTGTTGTGGTTGATATTAGACCAGTGATACGATGCCTAAATACTGTACCAACGACTGGTACATTTTCACTGGATGACAGAAGCGCGACTCCGACAAAGTTAGGACTTTGAACTCTCCTTAAATTGATAGTAAAATCACTAACGGTATTTCTTCTCTGATTGGCAGCTTGACATTTACCTTTCTGGCAGTTCCTTTTTGGGGAAAGTTGGCCAGTGACGCAGAACCATTCAAACTCTTTGAGCAAGGGGACACAACCGCTGAGACGTCAATCCGCTTGAACGGTCGATTAGCTGTTAATCAGTACGTTTGTTAATGTTATTTATATAATTGACATTTCCATTGTCTCAGACTATCAATCTAGGTCTCAATCCGGAAGTTTCTCCTACATTGCGACGAACCAATATGGATTGACTTCCGATCGGTGCGATGTCGGATTTTTCATCTCCTGCCGTCCGCCTCTGTTCTTGAATGTTTTCAATTTCAGTTCTAATGAATTCTGCAGTGTATGTCCCATGGGTGCGACGTGCAGGTAAGATACAATGTGACAGCATTCGATTGAATGATCTAACTCCTGGACTGCACTACAGTATAAATGGTGGCCATCTACCATTTGCTGCGAGAGGTTATTGGACGCGGGTGGGAGAGTATAACCCGAATGCAATTTATTTGCCTTGCGTACCGGTAATTATGTGTTCCTGTACCGCCTTGTATCGATGTTAGCCAAACTAATACGTCATTCTTAGGAAAATGCATGTCCCGGGTTGCCTTCAGGTGAATGTCTATCGGGATTTCGCGGATTCAGATGCGGCGAATGTGCTGCAAAGTATTACAGATTCGGCAATGATTGTCTGCCATGTAAAACAGGCCACGAAGTGAATACTATTCTTGCCTTTGCGATAATAATCGGTGGGGGTGCCCTAGCTTATGGGTTGTCGAAGTTAGTGAAAGCAGGCCCAACGTACAGTAGCTTTTGGTTCCAATTATGTCTATATTACTGTTCCTCACCCAACGTTAATTATTCGTAGGTTTGGCCTCGTTAGTGTGCTGATCTCGTTTTTGCAAACGATAGTCATCTTACGAGGATTCCAACTTAACTGGCCGCCTGAATTCTACACCGTCATAGGCTGGCTATCGGCGATTAATTTCAATATTGAATTCACAGCTCCTGGTACATATTCTAACTCCATCCAGATTGTTATTGGTATATTGATGACTCAATAATTGTTCTTACGTTCATTGAATAGAATGCTTTATTGGCGACTTCATCTCATACAGCCAGAAACTTCGAGTCACTTTATTTCTGCCCATATTTTTCATTGGATTCGCTTTCGTCGTGTCAAAATTAACAATTGCGTTTCGCTGGATTCGAAGTAAATTACTACGTAGTAAACGAAGTACAGAACGAAAAAGCAATAACATTTTTAAGTCTTTTAATGCAATTTTAGTCTTCCTTTACACAAGCGTGGCCACCGCCGCTCTGGGGTACGTTTGGCATCGACAATGCCGTTATCCGTCCTGATTACTAATGTTTGCAAATTTTAGCCACTTTGACTGCAATGCTGATGTTGATGGCAATTACTATTTAGATCGTGATGCAAGTCTTAAATGTTATGACGATACATGGAATGACGATTTACCTTTCGTAATCACGGCTATCTGGTTTGTTGCATCTTGGCTTGTTCCTACCGTTTAGATGAGCCGACTGAACCGTTTCATATGATTTTAGTATATATGTTGTAGGGATTCCGATTTATTTTGGTGCGATGTTCTACTTAATGTACCAGAAGCGTCACAATGGAAAATTTTGGTCTCGCGCCAGGGTGGTCGCATTACGCATTATGAAGTTTGATGAATATTATCATCCGGATCGACAATACTTTGTACTGTTTAATCTGTTTCAAAAATTAGCACTTGTCGCTGCCGGTGTTTACTTTACGGAGTATGCTTAATTCCCTTATCTTCCCTTTCTGTGGTTCCAACGAGGTACTAAATTTATCTCCCGCCCTTCTGAAGTCAAAGAGGAATTCAAACCGTCTTGACTTTGTTATTTTTAAATGCGACATTGTTCTTGTCAAATGTCTACAAACCGTTTACACTGCGAATACTCAATACAGCGGAACAACTTTCATTCGCGGCTTCAATCGCAGTCTTAGCTTTAGGACTTCCATTTTTGACAGACACCATTAATAGTTCCGTGAGATCGTTCCTAACGTTTGTGATTTTGAGTGTCATTTT
The DNA here is from genome assembly GCA_025602915.1 of Paraphysoderma sedebokerense. Taxonomy (NCBI): domain Eukaryota; kingdom Fungi; phylum Blastocladiomycota; class Physodermatomycetes; order Physodermatales; family Physodermataceae; genus Paraphysoderma; species Paraphysoderma sedebokerense. Next base: position 6,492 of record JAHLJZ010000173.1, read on the forward strand.
TGGATTCATATTCTTCATCATAGTTGCATGTTTAATGGAAGCTAAAACCCGGGTATCGTCTTCAGGAATGTCATTTCTATTTCGAAAGAAAGCACATGCCCCTCTTTCGTCAAGTAAGCAGTCATTTTTGTACAATGAAGCAAAATTAAAGATTTAGAATATTAGATTTTGTGAACATGTATAAATGTAAACTTAATCGTACTTTGGTACGAAAGGAATATCTGACATAAAGACTGAAAATTCCCAGTTCTTCGCCCAGCGAACTTTAACGAAGTGATGGCAAATATGCGAGTCTGACTGTAATGATCCCAAGATATTTGAACAGCAGTACACTCGATTCTGATTCCTCTACTTTTAAAAGTATTTACTAAGTGCTGCCAATAAGGGACAACTGTCGATTCCGTTAGTACTGCCAGCACACAAACATGATCCCGGCACTATGAAAATTGCATTTCAAATGCATATTTTGCATGTAGTTGCAGAGAGTTGCAACCTGCAAAGTATATACTTAAACATAAGTGTTGGAAGAGTTGCAAACTAACGAAGCAGGGAGTTCCATGAAGAGAATATTCTAATTATTGAATGGATTGTTTGGACTTCGGTGGGCAGTGAAGGACGCCTTTTTTTATTTGCCATGCAGAAAGAGGCGAATTCAAGAATATTTTCATTTGCCCGGTAGAACATATCAATTGTTCTTTGTTAGATCTGATCAGTATTTGATCACATTTTCGACAATGGTTTAGCCTCCGGTGAAAGATTATAGATGCGACAGAGGTCTGTCAAACATGCATCGAAGGGTGAATAACCGCAGTTAGACTTTGTGATAAGAACTACAATCCAAAAATTAACTTCCTGACTTATAAAGAATCATGCACCATTGCTGGTTGTTTAAATTGCTTAGTGTTAGCCTACTATTAGCCAACTTTAGCATCTGATACGCTTGCAGTGTCCTTCAGGGGTCATTCTACAACTCTCAATTTAGGAAGAGTGGAGTACATATTGAAAGATTGTGTTTTATCTTTCCACCTATTCCTATTGTACCTTTTTTAATCTAACCACTCATCGCTTAAATTCAGCCGCATGTTCAAACTATATATAGAAGCTGAGTCAGTGACTTTTTATCTTCGAAAATTACCGGTGACGCGACTTTTGTGAGAACGAAACGATGAAAGGAAACCAAAAAGTATTTTTATCAGACGGAGCAGCAATTCTGTTCTTTCTTGCGCTACGTATTTTCGCTACTTTTGCATTTGATGAAACACCAGGGCTACCCACTCCGTGGTATCTCAATACGACCGCTTCCGTGGATTTACTGCCAGGCTCTACCATTATCGACACATTCAGTTTGCCCAATTCGGACTATTACGCTATAACTGGTATCAATGGTTCAAATACTGTTGGCTTCTATCGCTATAAATTGGGAAGTAATGGCTGGGTGGGAGTTACCACTACACTCGGCGCGATTAGTTGGGCATATGATAATAAGAGGTTCATTCTCTTTATTTTAATTTACTAAGCGCGACCACAAGCAGTACATATCGTACATAATATATAGTCTAACTCAAAATTACATTTAGAGCATGGTCAACTGCGACATTGACATTAAACCCGTGGACGAGATTTCCGTACATTATCTATATCTATTCCGATCAATTAGTTTTCCAGCAGTACCCCCTGTCAGATGCTATTTTTGACGGTTCTTCCAACATTGCAGTCGGTACTTCCTACAATGTGACCTTACCGAGTGTAGTACCAAACCCGTAAGTATTACGACAAGTTTACCTGTTCATATAAGTATTGAAAGTTCCTTGCCCAACTTTGCCTCAGACATCTAGTTTTACGGTGGGCAAGCAGTTCAATACTAGTCCTTGGGATTCATTCATACACAGCCCCACAGACGGGACTTGATCCTTATTTCATCATTGCTCGTTTCCAGATTAATTTAAACAGCATCGTTCAGCAGAGTATTTATGATGCGAGAGATTTGGTCTACTCTATCGACTTTGATTGCAGCGCCTGTTCACCAGATAACGCTCGACTCAGGTTCTCCAATGGGACCATGAGGTATTTGGGAAGAAGCGGCACCCAATATTTATGGAGCTCTCCAATATCGCCTTTCAGCGCAGGATATTCCAGCCCAGAGTTGTCGCATAAATGCTACTTGCAATATGAAACTCTTCAAGTTTTTCTTGCGCCACGAAGTCGATGGAATGGTGGTTTCCAAAGCATTTCTGACACTACACCATACATAGGTTAGGCAGATGTTTACTGACACATGAAGATGATAATTGAGTATTGACGACCAAATCTTTTAGATTACGAATATCTCAGCGGTCCGGATATGCCAGCATTGGTTTCGCCATATCAGCTGGACATTCATTGTCATGGAGGACTCGCTTATACAGCCCGCGTAACAACCTCCGCTTTGATAAACCAGGAACCTGACTGGTCTGGTCAAATGAGTTCACACACAAAAGGAAAGACAGAGATTTTTATTTATGGCGGGACGGCAACTAATGATTTTGTTGAGCGGCGGGTTCTCGTCCTCTCGACACCCGGTAATGACAATGTGTCAAGAATCTATGTCGATGATAATCAGTTTCACATCATCGGCTTCACTGAAGGAGATATAGCTGATACTACAGTTACTTCATTCAGTGACAAACTTTTCTTCGCTGGTTTGATCCCATTCGATATAGCATCAGTTCAAAGTCCAGATGCCGAGGACAATTCCTACCCTTTCGAAATTTTGCCTGGCCGCAACTTCGTTATACGTTTTTCATCATTACCTACCGCGCCCATGTCGGTGCCCAACGTCAGGTTGCAAGGGGTTTCTTGCACTAATGTACGCTGGATTGGGGATCAACTGTTTGCTTTGGCTCCATCTGTTATCGGCTTAAGTAAGTCATCTTTGAACTTGAAGTAGTTGAGCACCAAACTGATGTCTGTCTTGTAGACCGAAATCTGTTTGTTGAATTTGAATCAACCCCACATATCCCTAGAATATCGAAGATCATATCATCTAGGCGGCCTTTTATCGTAAACATGGTCCCTAATGTAACAGATATCGGTTGGTAATCGCCGCAATATCAATTCGCATTTTTAAAAGTTGTTTAAACTGGATTCATCCTTTTTGTAGATCCTTTTACCAACCTCCGTTTTACCGTTTTATACATGGGATGGGCAGAACTGAACGCCACCACTATATTTATCGGAAGTCAAAAATGTGAAATTCAAGTGGCGGGAATAGTTCCCAATTACTTCAACGGAACAGAATTTAACTGTACCATTCCCTTTGAAAGCATAGAGACGAAATTCGTCAACTTCACCTCTGTTGGTCGCACCGTCAACCACAATTTTACACTTACGTACAGGCAAATGCCTCAAAATATCTCAATCACGATAGATGAAGGTCAAGAAACACCAATCATATTGAATTGTTCCGCGCTCACTACCGTTTTCAACAAATTCGAATATCGTGTTCTCGAAACACCTCCGACGGACTATGGTCGTTTATTGTTTGAAAACAAGACGACTTTCCCTCAAGGTAGCAATCTGGATGTCGGAGATTCTCTTGGAAGGATGTGATTCCAGTCCACAAGTCATGGCAGAGTGAATTTCAACTACTGTTGTTTTGGTTCGAATCTGCTTCCCATTTATGAATTATCCGACATACATGGGAATATATTAATGCTGTGTTTTTCCATTTATAATAGAGAGCAATATGACGGCTGGAACTCGCTTAGGAGCAGTCGAGATTAATGTTCGACCGGTGATACAATGTAAAACCACTGTAACAACGGCGGGCATTTTTTCGTTGGACACAAGAAACACGACCCAGTCAAAGTTAGAAATTCGCTTTTTTTCTTAGTTTATGATAATTCCACTGATACCATTTTACTTTATTGGCAGTTTGACCTTTACCTTCCTGTCGGTTTCTTGGTGGGGAAAGTTGGCCAGCGCTGACCACGCTGAAACTTTTGAAGAAGGTGACAAAACAACCGAAACAGATATCCGCTTGACCGGTCGTCTAACTACTGATCAGTATGTTTACCATAATGATGCTTACGTGTTGATCATAAATTGCACTCAATAATATATTCAATCTAGATCCCAAATCGGTAGCTTTTCCTATATCGCGACCAACCAATATGGACTTGCTTCGGGTCGTTGCGATGTCGGATTCTTAATTGGCTGCCGTTTTCCTTTATTTTTGAACGTTTTCAACTTCAGTTCGACTGATTTTTGTAGTTTATGCCCAGAGGGCGCCACATGCAGGTAATTTAAAAATGAGTCAAGGCAAACGTCTGGGGACCACTGAACTGAAATCTATATTTGTTTATTCAATAGTACCAACGGCGACCATTTTCCTTATGCTGCGAAAGGATATTGGACGAGAACCGGAGATAATAATACAAGCTCCGTTTACTTACCTTGCGTACCTGTAGATATCTGATTTTGTTTATTGAATACTCCTATTTGTTGGATCGCTTATTTTATACCATGAGGAAAACGCTTGTCCCGGTTTACCGTCCGGTAATGTTCACCAGGATTTCGCGGATTTCGATGTGGAGAATGTGCTACCAAGTATTACAAATTTGGCAACGATTGTATTCCATGTAAGACTGGCTACGAAGTAAATACGATTATTGCACTCGCAATTCTGTTTGGTGGAGGAACCCTTGTCTACGGTTTATCTAAATTAGTTAAAGCAGGACCAACGTACCGTACCCTTTTCGTTTTTACAAAGTACTTGAAATTACCATTACTTATTGTTGGCATTCTTCATAGATTCAGTCTTGTTAGCGTGTTGATCTCTTTCTTGCAGACTATGGTCATTTTGCGTGGATTCAAGTTAAATTGGCCTCCAGAATTCTATGAAGTCCTGGGATGGATATCGGCGATTAATTTCAATATCGAATTTACAGCTCCCGGTAAGCTTTTTTGTTTCGGTAAAACTACATAGCTTCTATTATGATGACTTATTGATTAAGTTTTACTTTACAGAGTGTTTCTTGGGTGACTTCATCTCATATGTTCAGAAACTTCGCGCAACATTACTTCTCCCGATATTTTTCATAACAATTGCTTTATTCGTTTCCAAATTAAAGCAAACTGTTCGCTGGATTTGGAATACGTTGGTGGAACGTAAACCGTATTCATCTAAAAACATTGAAAGCAAGAGTGAAATATTCAAATCATTTAATGCCATCCTACTCTTCCTATATACAAGTGTCGCAACTAGCGCTCTAAGGTGTGTAGACTGCATTACTTCTCCACACATTCTCTGTGAGTACTTATCTGCCCTACATTTATGTAGCCACTTTGACTGCCGTCTAGATGTTGATGGCAATTACTACATGGAACGCGACGCAAGTCTCAAATGCTATGACGAAGGGTGGAATGGCGAACTACCATTCGTGATTGCTGCAATCTGGTTTGTTGCTTTTATCTTATTGCTTCCACGGCATTTCTAGTGTTGCTGATACAAAACGGGATGTCAGCGTTTATGTTGTGGGCATTCCTATTTATTTTATTTTAATGTTTTACTTTATGTATCAAACGCGCTGGAAACGTCGTTTCTGTGACCGCGCCAGAATCGTCGCAAAACAAATTATGAAGTTTGATGCATTTTATCATACAGACCGGCAATATTTCGTTCTCGTTAATTTGCTTCAAAAATTGGCATTAGTCGCCGCAGGAGTTTATTTCACAGAGTAAGCTGCCACTTGGCTTCGCATTCCGCTCTTATTCAAGTAAACCAAATAAATTACAAAACGAATTTTACTTTTCATCCCATCGTCACAGTCAAACCGGGATTCAAACCGTCGTGACTTCACTTTTTTTGAATGCGACATTAATATTATCGATTGTGCACAAACCTTATTCTCTTCGAATTCTCAACACCGCGGAACAACTTTCATTTGGCGCTTCGATTGTGATTTTGGGTCTAGGACTTCCATTCTTAACAGACAAAATTAATACTTCCGTCAAATCATTCCTAACGTTTACAATTTTGAGTGTCATTTTCGGATTCGCACTTTTTATTGTCGTGGTGTGTTTCATCGAAGCGAAAACCCTGGCATTTTTCGTACGTCTTTCGACTTTACTCAAAAAGAAAGTACCCGCCTCGACCATGTCGGCGACGAGTAGGCAGTCGTTATTATTCGATGAATCAAAAGTGAAGGTTTAAACTTAGGATGATATATACAACCTAACCTGTATATCAAATTGAGATCCGTGAGGAATAACTATCCGTGAGGAATAACTGAAAAAAGTTGAAGTAATGAAAATCAACCAAGGGAATCTTTAAATTGGTGTTTATTAGGTAATTAATTTTAGACTCAACCGCCTTTGTATGTACTCGGGCGAATTAAACAATTCGGGTTGTTGAACACGATCAAGTACAAGTATCTAAATTTGTAAGGGACACAGATGTAGCGAACATTGACGATGATCGCCACACTTTGTGTCGCTGATAATTATTAATGAAATAGATGTAGGCTTATCCACGTTCACTAGCCATTGGTGGAGATACAAATGAATTGAATATGCATTGTAAATGGAATATGAAGAACGATATAACTTTAAATTATTATGTTATTCTTCCTTTTTAATAGAGCAAATAATCAATGACAAATCTCTAGTAAGAAGGTTCGAACTTCTAGGTATATCAATATGCGAGAGTTAAAGGTCAAGAGAAAGATTACTAATAATGCTATCGGGACATCTTTATAGTTCTACGAATGCTACACAATTAAAATTCACAGATCACGCAGACGAAAGCTACAAAATACTAGACCAAGGAAGCAAAAACTGCGAACAAGGAGGGTCGCGTTGGACCAGTTGCTACAGAAACCTTACAACAGCTACATAAGACTAAAGCGGATCTCCGCCTATACTATTCCCATTCATCCAATGACATATCACTGGTATTGGACTGACGAATTTGAGCCAATCGATTCAGTAATTGCTTACTTTGAAAGATCCCCCCTCGCTTTGGAAGGTCTTTCTGAGTGGATGACCTTCTGCTGCGTGCACCAACACCATTTGATGACGATCTACGGCTTCGTGTAGCAAGACCATTCGAAGAAGATTTGCGACTTCGCGGAAGGGATGCATTGGCCGAAGATTTTCGACTTCGGGTTTTAGATTGGCTAGTTTTCTTAAGAGAGGTTAATGCACTGCGAAGGGTTTCCGCGTTCAAGACAATTCCTGGTGATTTGGCTGGTTTCGCATTTCCAGTAGTAAATTGTGGGGACGAGTGAGACACGGATGGTCGAAAACCAGGTAACGTAGCTGGAGGTGGAGGAGGTGGTGGTGGTACAACAGCACTTACAGGAACTGTTGCTTGTGGTGGTAGTGGTGGAGGAGGTGCTACAATAGCACTCACAGGAACTGCGGCTACAGGTGGTGGAGGTGGTGGCGGCGGAGTAGCACTGTTAACAGGTATTTCAGACTGTTGAATATTGTCAGTCAAGACATCAGTCGGTGGTGGTGTCTTGATTGAGCAATCGCGTTCAGTCGCGTCGACAGAGTTAGTGTTGGGGGTAGTAACCTGCTTCATGACAGTGGAGGTTTCTGCTTGACAGAAAACCGAACCAGTATTACCACCAGACGAGCACTTGAAGCACACTTGAGATGAATAATCGTTCTTCACGGTAACAGCGATTGGTCTTCTGTTACCCATGAGCAAGAAACCACCAATTATGAGAGCTAATCAGATGAAACCGTGTCAATAAACTTGTTTGAACCGTGTACAAGATACAATACAAAAAGGGGACAACTGAGAAGAGAAGACTAACCTTGGGTTAAAAGAATCAAAGCTCCATAAGTCACCAGTTGAGTGATTGTTTCGGGTGATAGGATGATTTGGATTGTGTACGTGGGGTTATTCACGCCAAAACCAACCGAGTCTGTGTGGAACGACATGATGCGCTGTTTAATCTGAGAGAAAACAAGTTTAGAAATGTGAGAGTGAAGGTGTTATTGCTTTTCTGCTGTGAGAAGGGGAGTTGATATTGTGCGATGAAATGGGGTCGGAATTTATAGCCGCGGTCGAGATGGAGTTGCGTGAGAGATGTGCGAATCAGCCAATCATGATAGGAAATCGTCATCAGATGACGATGAGGTGGAAGTGAGCCTGGGCAGGGCCGGGCCAGTATGATGAGAGGGGGTTGATTTTGTTTATGTTGTATCAATAATGGAGAAAAAGAGTGTATGTCGTAGGAAGTTGTCGGTGGGATTTTGAGAATTTGAGAATTCATGATTCTGTAAAATCGATCTGCAATGATACGAACAGGAATACAACCAATTCGTAAACTTTTGGCTCTTATCACATCGTACAATTGTGATTGTCGATATAGCGATGTCGCTATCTTTGTCAACAAAAGGTTCCAAGCATGCTCCTGCATTTCTGGATACTCATCCTCATCCATTCACATCCTTAGTGATCGTGCTTTCGCAAATCGTAAGATGAACCTACGAAACATGTCTGTATCATCGACATTCCATCTGCACCTTCGCTTGACTTACATCAGATAACGAATCAACTCACTCGACAACCCAAATACAAACTACTCTCCCTAGCTTTCTGTAAATCACTTACCCTTATCTCAATTGTCTCTTCGACGATTTCGCCGACAAAGAATCATCACCTATACCATGCATTTCACAGTTCACACTATGTTGAACTTCACCTCGTAGTGATGAATTGTGGAATCACCCGATCTACATGGACTACATCATCGGCCCCAAATCTTTATCGAGTCCTACGTACGTACTAACTCAACCATACTGCTCATAAAATCATCACGCAGATCAAAACACAACCATTACAAACACAACCATTACTAAACCCCTGCTATTTATCACCACATTAACTAACACATTACCGAACATTTTCAAGCCCCAAGGCAATTCTCTAGTCTCAAACAAACAACCTGCATCACAAATAACTCACAATATTGACAATAATTTCAGGGGGAAGAGAAAATAACGG
>JAHLJZ010000174.1:0-15407 GCA_025602915.1 Paraphysoderma sedebokerense
GGCCCCGACATCACCTGCGGAGCAGGAAATTTTTGAGAAGGCCGCGGAGCGGACTTCTCGAAGTAAGATAGATGCCTGCGGAGCAGGCCGCTACCTGGACAATATATTTCATAGCGTTGGATCATAATAAACCGTATTTTCATATAATGTGATATAGTATAGGTTGCACTGACTATCCAACTTGCGAATTTTGAAGTTTCATCTCCGTTGTCCCAATTTATTCATTATTCCTTCTTTTTTCGCTTTCGAACTGGTTGACCTTTATCTTCCTTTTCCCAGCGTTCATGCTGTCTTTTTCGCCACTCTGAACGAGGATCGGGTTCCTTGTCGCGCTCTGCATAAAACGGAAATGTTCGCTCTTTCCCTTTCCATTGTACTTCCCCAAATGGTATCTTTTCCCACCTTCGCTCTATCCGTCAGCGCAAACTGAGGCCTTATGCCCTTCGGACACATTACATCGACGACATGCATTACGGCGCCCAGACTGACGTCGGGCAGCAGGGATGGTAAATGATGTTGAAGGGGCTGCATTTGGGTACAGCAGCTCATGCGTGCGATCAACTGTATTTTCAATTTGTTGAGCATGCTGTTTCAATCCTTCTGCTGTTTTAGGAAGGCATTGCCCTTTGTAGAAGGTTATTTTGTTAATTTAAACTTATCTCCAAAATGTAACGTCAGTATGAGAACTTGCCGAAATGACCCGATTTGACCAGTCGAGTCCACACCATGGACGCTTCATTCCAGTCGGCTCGGTTGGATCTCCACTTATTAATCTTTATCAGCGCTTTAAATGCCTCATGCTCATTCCTCGCCCAACAATCAACATTTGGCAATTCTCCATGCATAGACTCTTCAAGGCGCCGAATCTCAGGGGTGATGATCGCAAAATCACTCTGAAAGGAATTAGGTTTAGGAATTTCCATCAAATATCAGCGCAGTAGTGAAGCTTGTTAGCAATTGCAATTAGGGTACATCATTGTGACTTTTACTCGCCTCTAATTGAATATGTATTTACTAAATTATTAAATAAAACGGTATTAGGAATAAAATGGACCAATATTGGGTTGGATTATTTTCAGGATAAGGAGTTGTATTAGTTTTAGTACAAATGTCTTTAAATTCCTCAAATTTCAGCCATTTAAATTATATCAATAGAATTACTTTTAAATGTAAATTCCAACGCTTCAAGGAAAGTAAGGTAAGCAAGATGAAATCGACTTATCTACAATCTAAGTATTCGTGAACTTGGGCGGGCGTCCGGCGTAATGCGGATGCCGGATATTCATGCTTGGACAGCAGTATCATAGATATTGACCACATATATTTAATGCATTCATCAAATCTTGCCGCATGCTTTAAAATTTCGAGCAAATAACAAAAATCAGCACCAATGGATAAACTGGGCTGTGATGAACTTCAACTAAGACCGTCGTTCTCGTGCCTCAAACTTGATATGATCAGACATTCGTATGCATAGTTTTACTGCATGTCCAGTTGAAATTATATCATCATAACTGCATCGTTTTTTAAAAAGTGCGCATAACCTTTAAATCCGGATAAAGATTTTCACTTATGGCATAATGTAAAAGCACCTAATGTGCAACTTTCCTGAGGTTCATGCCAGAAGAGAACCTTGACCACAAAAGAAATCGTCACGAGAAAGATCGTTGGCTGCGAAGTAGGAGTCCATGCTTTTGATATGACGGCAAGCAGTAGCATTTTTGCAAGAAATACACTTAACCTGCGCCGCGGATCCTTTAATAATGCCATACGATCGGGAAGCGCAATCATATGATATAGCTGTCGAAGGATCCATCGACTCCACTGCGTCCTGCTCAACCTACGAAGAAACGATGTCAAGAAAATCCGGTGCTGGAAAACTGCCGGTAACTGTACCTCGGTAGCTCTCTGAGGATCATTTAAACACTGCAGCAATGATTCGTACAGCAGTATGGCTTGGGCATGCAGGCAGTTGTAAGAAGACTTCAGGTAGTCTTTGAAACAGCTTGAATTGGTTAAATATGCTCGATCGAGTCCCGAGTCGTTGATAACGATAAATTTAGCGCACCTGCGTAGGTTGCATTGCTTCCAAAGACGGCCGTTTCCAACTGCCTAACTTTTGATTCATTCATACAACTACAGGTGAAATAAACCTTCTTATGGCCCTCTATTTCCCCTGGAAATTGAGCCCAACGTGCAGAAAGAATAATGTAGCTGCCGACCTGTACCACCGACAATGTCAGACGGATACAATGTATTCAAATCTTTATTATACACTGACCAGTATGACCCTGTTCTGTATGTCGAAATCCGGAATGGCCACATCCCCTGATTCGTCTCGAAGGCCGATAATTTGTTGATGGACGAGCAACTCTTGGATGTAGATCGCGGCAAGTGTTTCAGGAATGGGGAGAAACGCAAATTCGGATATTTCTAGGTGGATAGCATTATGTACATCTTTGTCAGATAATCTAAAGAACTACATAGGCAAGGGACGATGATACTGTACCCACACGACCTTCTTGCTGTGATGCATTAACATCGCCCCCTCTCTGCAGCTCCAGTGTTTCCGTAACTTCAGTATTATGATTAGCTATCGTATACAAGTTCGTGCTTGATCGTTCTTCAACGTTAAAAGAGGAATCCAAGAGAGCTTCATAGGAATCAGCGTCCAAATCGTGCAACTCTCCGTCAGTTGTAATGTTGACGGCTCATTACTTGAGCTTGAAGTGACATTGCGCTGAGTAGACTGTGATCCAATTGCTTCCGGAGGCAATGATGGTGGAGTTTGTGTTGAAGTTGAGGGCTGCGATGATGTCGCCGCTGATTTCCTCCGGTATCGGCGTTTCGGTGGAGGTCTATACAGTTCGAACTTTGGAATGCCTTGGCTAAAAAGAAACTTATCAATGTCTAATTGTGACGGTCTCTTTCTCCTTCTGCTCAATATACTGTGAGAGCTCCGGGGCAAAAAGTGGATGGAGAGGGAAGGAATAGGTTATAGAGTTTGAAAGGTTTGGGAGTACAGGGAGATTTGAGGTTCAGATAGCGTCCTTTGCTTTGGGATTTCTCACTGCGTGTTTACTAAATTCTATTAGGAGAATCCCAAGTCAAGTTGTTTGGGACATTGACGCGTGGTTGTTTGGGATTTGTTCGTTTTTTGAACCGGCCTCATGCTTCTCAAGGTGTATTAATCAATATCTGGTAGAGTGAAAGGGAACGTCGGTATAGATAAATTTACATAGCTATATATTATTGGTATAAATAATACACAAAATATGTGATTTTCTGTGCTGTGACGCTTGTCGCAAGTCAAACGGCAAATTTTTGGCGAACCTCTGGCAGTTCAGAAGGCCTAATCAGTGAATCACACCCCTGTGCCCGACTATAGTCACTATCACTTAAGTCACTTTCACTGTCTGACCTGTCTGTCAACAGTGCCGTTATTGGCCCGGGCCCCTATTGTTCAGGACCACCGAAGGTGGTCCTCTGGCAACCGAATTTTTTGCCCGGGGTCACCTGTTGGCTCCCTTGTAAACACAGAGGACTCTGAAAAAAAAAAGTTAGGGGCCAGATTTTACTGGAATATATTCTAAATATATATTTCTTGAACTATAAATCCACAAATGATGGGTCAACATCCCAAGAAAAGCAAGCAAACACACCTCAGTAATTTTTTTCATCGCTCTAACGGCGGTGCCACTAGTACTACCAGCTCTCAAACCACTTCAACTGCAAGCTCCACCGCGTCCTCATCAACATCTTACAAATCCAGTTCCCGGGCGAATTCCTTTTCTAAGGCAACATCCCGGTCTAGCTCTTCGACTTCAACTTTCACTTTTGCGAGCCGGAAAACATCTCAGTGTTCCTCATCTGCTTCTTCGGCGACCTTCGGCGCTGGAACAACTTGTCGGTCTTCGTCATCGGCCTCAGCTACGAAGACTGGATCTCTTGATTTTTTGCTGAACTCCCAATCCTATTCAAGTTCAAGTTCAAGTTCAGAAAGTGAAGCAAATACTGAAGAACCGAAAGATGATTGCCTCTTTAATGATTCGGAGCGTTCGGATTGGGACAGTGGAGAGGAAATGGAGAATAACAGCAGTAATGACGAGTTGAGCGGTGACTGCAGAGAAGACCTCGAAGTCGAGAATGAGGATCCAGAAGTCAGGAGTGGTGTATGCGAAAGTGAGAATTCATCGTCCAGTTCAACAGAAGTTCATGTCGGTACCCACTTGTTGTCTTCGATCGTTTCTTCCATTCACTGAAATTTATATAACTTTATATATACAGGTCAACAGTAAACGTACAAAGACTAAGTCGCCCAAGAAAAAGGCGACTAAGAAAAAGCGGAAAATCCTCGATAGCTGGTTCAAGGAATTTGAATGGTTGGAGCGAGTCGGTGAAAATAATGACCGGCTAAGGTGCAAGTGCTGCACAAAGTTCTGTAATGTTGCTACAAACTCATTTGCTGGCCAAGGGACTGGTAACTACAAGAAAGATGCTTTACGACGCCATGCCAATTCACAGCAGCATATGACAGCAATGCGAAGATACCTCGGCCAAACCAGCATCCAGCAATCTACTGCTGTCGCAGAACAAATAGAGCGACAAAACGTTAAAACATATTACACAGCCCTGTTTGACACTGCTTATACCATAGGCAGAATTGAATCGTCGCTTGAAAACTTCGTCGATCTGGTCAAACTTCAAATCAAGAGCCAAGCTCTCAAACTCACTAAATCTACACTGCGAAAGTATCAAAATCGCGGCGCTTGTCGAGAAATGTTGATCGCAATCGGCGATTCATTAGAGGCTGATTTAATTAAAGAGATCAAACTTTCGCCATACGTTAGTTTTATTATTGACGAAACCACGGATATCTCCGTATCAAAACAACTTATCGTCTATGTCGCTTATCTTTCTGAAAATGACGTTAAAATTATGTTTGGAAAATTATTAGAATTGGATAGAGGTGATGCGGAACATATTAAGGATAAGTTGATCGATTTGCAAGAAGTCTCGGAGTTGATTGGACGAGAGTTGTTGGGATGGGTTCTGACGGTGCCAGCGTAATGACCGGAGCACAAGGCGGTGTCACTACTAGATTGAAGAGATTAAACCCTTTTATGATTTCAATTCATTGCGTTGCTCATAGATTAGCCCTGGCGAGGTGCGATTATCCTTAACTTTCATAGACAAAATGTTAAAATCTCTTCTTTAACTCCGCTTACACTCTATAGCTCAAACGCCTCTGATGCTGTCGCATATTCTAAGTTGGTTGAATCATTTCTTCGCGAAACCTACTCTCTTTATAGCCGATCGCACCTTCGTCAGGAAGATCTGAAGTTTTGGCAACTCGAGGATGATTCTAACGAGGATCCGTTGCGTTTACTGAAGCTTGTCAGTACTCGATGGTTGTGCTTAGAAGCTGTGGTCAGTAGAGTATGGAATGTCCGGATGCCCCTGGTCAACTCTCTGGCCTCCTTATTTGAAACGCACCAAATTATTTCGGCTAGGGCACTACTGGATACATTACTAGAGTACCGATTTATGGGTTTTTTGGCTTTTCTGGTTGATGTTCTCAGAATCTTGGCGAAACTTTCCCGAATGTTTCAAAGAACGATCACCGATATCAGAATTTCTGAAGTCGCACCAGCTATCCACTTTTGCATTTCGAAGGTAGAAGATTGGTATCTTAATGATGATGTACCAGCTGGATCACCTACGTTTCAGTCATTCATAGAAGAAGTCCAAATTATTTCTGAAACTAAATACTCCTATCATGACTTGTTGCTCGCTCGTAAACCAAACGATCATGAAAATCTCATGGCAGATATTCGTCTCTTCTGTTCTACTCTTCGTACAAATCTCCTGGACCGTTTTTCTGAATTGCCTCTTCTTAATTCATTTTCCATTTTCGAACTTGGGCATCTTCCATCGCGTCATTCGAATTCCCTTTCATCATATGGTAAAGAAGAAATTGACATGCTGGCGAAGTTCTATGGGTCGGATAAAACTGTAAATGGTAGAGTTTTTAAACGATTAGTGGATCCTCAGGAGCTGCAGGTGGAATGGGATTGGTTAAGGGCTGGTATCATCATCAGTATGGTAATTCGCCTAGGATACCAAAAAGTTCTGGTTAACTCTGGATAAGATTCAGTTTCAGTATCCAAATTTAGCGAAACTGGGAAAGATATATCTGCTTCTTCCTATCTCTTCAGTCGATGCAGAGAGAGGATTCAGCGCAATGGGGAGAATCAAAACTAAGTTACGCAATTCCATGAATAATGACTTGCTCAATGCTCTGATGTTTATTTCTGTCAATGGCCCGCCCTTAGAAAGTTACGACGCAGTCAAAGCAGTAACCAGATGGCATCGCTTGAAGAAAAGACGTCCATGTTAGCTTTAAAGGGCGTGATATGTACTGATAAATGTTATATATACACTATGATTTGATTATTTGCCCATAAAAATAGGTATTAGCCATGGCCACTATTATAAAAGCTTGGGGTCCCGCAAAAGTCACAAAGGCCACCGATTTCAGAACACGGGGCCTGGGAGAACCCATGTGGCTCCGGATTGGAACCCCCTAGCAAAGGCACTAGTTTCACAATTCACACTTTCACAATATCCTGTATCACTTATTGTCGTTGCCAATTGAAAAGGGATACAACTTGCACAATGCACAGTGCATGCCGCATGGCTGCACGCTGAACGCTCCTGGATCCCCTAAACCCTGGGGGCTGGGATACCCCAAGGCCCAAAAAGCCCCTGGGACCCGAAGGCCAGAATAGCCCATATCTCAATAACCAGTTCAGAAAGTCAGTATTCCAGCCTCCAGGTTCCAGACCCAGGAGACGGGAGACGGGAGACTGGAGACTGGAGACATTAGTCATAATAAGTATCCCTTTTCGCGGTCTATCCGTCAACGACTTGACAGTACGCTCAACACTGGAACTTGGAAGTAACAGTATATCCCATATATCTCAACAAATTTTCATCTCAAAGTTCTACCTAACTCCTCCAATTCTAAAGCCGAATTGATTTCACCCGAAGTTGTCTATTCCGCCTTCCAAGTCTCTTATTTAGTCTGCATGCAAAAGAATAATGCGTACTGAGGTGTGTAGGGAGCTAAGAACTGTCCACCGGTGAATATGATATTTACATTTTTCTGAACCAGCATGTCATAGGAAATTGTGTTCATTATCAACCTTTGTCATCTCATGTCGTGGTGACAGTGAACGAGGGAATATTGCCGTCTGCAAGTTGTCAAGAACACATGCATAATGATGACAACGAGAACTCGACCTCAACTCTTGCGGATGAGAGTGCTGCTACTATTATGGAGTCTGAAGTACAGATCAAGAATATTCAGAAAGTTGTCTCGCCTTCTCGTCTCCCTTACAGACCTGATATCGATGGACTTCGTACCATCGCCGTGGTGGCTGTGGTCTTTTTTCATGCATATCGACATGTTTTTCCCGGTGGATTTATTGGGGTGGATATCTTCTTTGTCATCTCTGGATATCTCATTACAGGAATTATTTTCAAGCAACATCATCTTCAGAAGTTTAAATACAGCGAATTTTACAGTAGGAGAATAAGAAGAATATTTCCTTCATTGCTCTTGGTCATGATTTCAACGCTTGTCATGGGATGTCTTTGGTTACGAGTTATTAATCTGGAGGCCATGGTATCAAGTCTTGTTGCTGGTACTATATTTGGTGCAAACATTCAAATTATGACATTGAAAGGTGGATATTTCGATCCAGATGTGGACACAAACCCGTTATTGCATCTCTGGTCTCTGGGCGTGGAAGAGCAGTTCTATATCATATGGCCTTTCCTTGCAGGAATAATAATTCGTTCTGAACGGAGAGCAGGCTTAATGATGCTGTTTCTTTTTATTGGTCTTTCGTTCGGGTTAAATATTGGACTGATATCTGTCGATCAGAAGTTTTCATTCTATTTTCCACTGTCTCGTTTTTGGCAGATGGCAGTGGGAAGTGTTCTAGCATATGTCTCCAGTCAATCATTCCCACAGTCACCTGAATGTTCTCAGTCAGTTGTGATGAAGTACTGTGAAATGATTGTATCAAGTGTTGGTCTTTGTTTGATTGTTTTGGGTTTCATCTTCGTGAACGAGGATAGTGTATTCCCTGGTTGGTGGAGTCTGCTGCCCACAGTTGGAGCCGCTTTCCTGATTTATGCTGGTCCAGAAACACCATTCAACAAATATGTTCTGGGGAGCCGTTTTTTCGTTTTCATTGGTAAAGTTAGCTACCCTCTGTATCTTTGGCATTGGCCATTGTTGGTGTATGCAAATGAACTTTATCCCAATGGCAATCATAGACCTGTTTGGGCTGAGCCATGGGCAATGGCTATTTTCGCTTTACTCCTCAGTATTATTACGTATTATTTGGTTGAAAATAGAGTCCGCCACAACAAGTCCAAACTGGTCGTCCCGGCATTATCTGGATTGATGGTTCTTCTGATCATTATGGGTGGCATCATACTATCACATGCTGCTTACTTCTCTGTACAAGAACCATACATACAGCAGCTTGATCAACCCACCGTCCTGCCAGACAATGATATCCGAAATACGACAGAGTTGGAGCCGCTTAATTCAAGCAGAGGCCCGCCAGTACAAACAGCAACTTTAGAACAAGTTCGAGCAGCGGTCGGAGAATGGAAATATCCTCCAAAAATGTTTGTTTCCATTCCTCGAAGTTCCCCTTATTCATCAGATTTTGGAGGATTCATCTTCAATCCGGGACAGAATGGTACAATTGTGGTTCTGGGTGACTCACATGCCAATATGGTGTCTCATCGCTTCGTCAAGCTTTTTGAAGACTCAAAAATCAACAACTCTTCTTTCCCGACGATAGTCTACAAGACCCGCGACGGCACTCCTCCCTTGCCATGTCATTCAGGCTTCGCTTCGAACATTGCACTGATCAAAAAATCGCCTCCAAAAGCGTTGTTGGTTGTTACAGATTGGCCGCAACATATCCATCCTGGCGGTCTTGCGTCTAATCAATCACATTCAGAAACATTGCGATGCTGTAGAGCTGGATACGCCGATTCTTGTTCCTATCAAAGCAACGAAGATGCTGATGAAATTATCAGGCAATTTTCTATCACAATCAAGGAACTCGTTTCGATGAATATTAAGGTTTTTGTGGCGAATATGAATCCTCAAGGGAACGCATTTCGTCCGCGCTCGATGTATGATGCGAGTGGTTTAATTCAGTCTAATCTCAAGCCAATGAAACTATCCTGGTACAGACAGAGGCATGCCAGCCTTATTCAAAAGGTTGAGACGGCAATCATTGATGCAAATGCAACAATAATCGACTTTGCCGTTAACATGTGCTGGAAAGACATTTGCGAAGTTTTGGACCCATATGGAAATCCGATTATGAAGGATGCTGATCATTTTCGCCCTTTTTACGCGCGAAACTATGTTGATGTTGTAGATAAGGTTATACACGCCGCTGAATGAACTCAAACTTGTAGATATTCGAAATTCTGCCGAAGTTCCTTTTCGAAATATCCTGAAGTTTAACATAGATGGGTGAAGGATATGTATTTGCATTTTTTGGATAATACTGTTATTTTCCACTTTTTATAACGCCGGATTTGAATTATGGCATATCAGTATCATTCATTCATATATTAATTATTTGAATAAACGTTCTTCACAAAATATGTCTGTTTGGATATTTCGAATTTATTCCAACTACATCCGTGAATCCTTTACTGAATCCTGAAAGTATTTGAAATTTATTAACTCTACATATCGATTTATTATAATATTGTACTCTATGGATAAAGCCAAAATTTTACGTATCCGCCAAATATGTAGCGAAAATTGCTGGATCTCATGTGTACGACAATGGCAAATCAGAAATAATGGTTAGGTTAGCGTCTGAGTATGAAGTAATATTGATACAGCTATAAGGCTGTAAGAATAAAATAAATCAGGTTTGGTTAGGTTAACCATTCAGAAACAGGCCACAACTTCTTACGCCTGAGGCGACAGTCTTCAAAAATCCGATCAGAATTAAACAATAGTGAGAGCTGTCTTGAATCAATTAGACGTAAATTGTAAAAATCCTAAACTATCTATCTACTCTTAAAATTAGGTTTTGCGCCCCTCACATTATACGTTCTGTGATGATAGCGGCCTACAAGACCAACGGACATCTGTTCGCGATATTGAACAGTCGACTGCTGTTTGGCCACGGCATTTCCATCTATAGCATATTATTGTAAATATTAATTTTGAATATAGGTTTGCTATTGTACTTATAACAATAATATCATGGAATCCATATTCATCAAAGCATTTCTGCTCAAATGCATGAATTCCAGGTGAACGGATCTTCGGGTACATCATTACCCTGAAATGGGCGAAGAGACTGATCAAGGATACGAGAGACGAGTGGAGTTATAGAGTCTGAGCTGCCGTTATTCTGATATCGCACCGCCAGCAAAAATTGATAAAATACTGGGGAATATTTTTCCAGTTGGGTGCATTCAAATGGAGATAGACTCTTGGTTCGAACGTATTTCCGTACTATAGGTTCAACAACTGGTCTAACGAGCTGATGAAGTGGAGCAACATCCGAACTCAAGCATCTTAAAAATGTGCGAATGGCGGCGGGAGCGATATATCGTACACAATTTGCTAAACAATCGCAAAATCACGAAGGCAAGTAAGAATCTAACCAGAGATCAGATATCATTATTTTATGTCGGTTTACCTGCAGAATCCTGGTTCCTGGTTCTCTCACTTCCATTAACTAGAACTTCCTCTTCACCCGCCGCATTATCTTCCTCATCCGCCTCAACCTCAGTCTCTGCAGCTTCATTCACCACATTATCTTCATCGTTCTCAAATCTAGCTTCCTCGTTATTCACGTGCTGGTATTCTTCTGCTATTTCTTCATCATCTAATCTGTCGATCTGCCGGCCGAACAATGTTAACAAGGGAAGAAGCGTACTTTCTTCAATGTTTTCGGAGAGATTGGTCAGTAATTTATCGTATTCTTCTGAAGTGAGACCCGGTGTTACAGTTCCAGAGCGGCGCTGATTGCTGCGATTCCTAAGTTTATCACTATACCCGTCAAAACTAAACCCATGACTTTCTGGAGGGGAACTAGGAGGTAGAGCTGGAATGGGCAAAAGTCTACTCGTCTTGTTACTAGTGTTGCTTATTGGAATGCTTTCCCGTAACCGTGTGAATGATGGATCAATATTTAGAGTTAATGATGATGGTATGATGTCTTGATACTCCGGTGGACCTCCGCCAACAATGTGAACTCGGACTTTGCCTTTAGAATAACGGGATCTTTTGGGTCGAGGTGCAGTCATTGTGATGTGTGTTGCGTACGTTGCTTTAGAATGTAAAATGATGGAATCATTGAATTATTGATCAATTTATTGGTGCACCAGCAAGAGTCAACAGCGGAAATAAACAGCAGTCGGTGTGGCCCCATGCATGGTATACAGGTTCCGGTCACGGACTCGGAATGTTCCCACTTCCCATCAGTTGGAAATCCGCCTGTTCCCATACGGCCTGCCATCCCCTAAATCAAATTATTGGTTGCACCATTCTTGCCAGGCTCTCAAGTCTCAGGCCTCTCACTGTGAGCAGCGAACAGTCTCACTTTTTTCTCCCGCCGGCGGTAGAGCATCTCAGCATATAAGGAGTATATAAAGGACGCCGTTACTGTCCACTGTCAACTGTCAAGCGCGTCAGATTATAAAACGACTATCCGCGTTTTGGCCAGAGTCTCCCAGAGTCCAGCCAGCTCCAGATTCTGCGAAAAGTTTGACTGCTAGTTATCCCTCGTATTCCAATAACTAATTCACCTTGACTTTCCAACTCTATATTGATTTCTACAGAATCGTATCGTGAACTAGTACCAAGTGGGCGACATACTACAACTCTTCACTTCTCCTTGAGAACTTAGCTTAGGTACTTCCCTTGCGCAAAGTCCAACTCACCAACAACATTGTCAGCTTGCAATATGAGTTCCAAACTACTTTACTTCCCTTTTCCCTATCCATCCGAACGACACCGGCGAAGCTTAGCGTTAAAGACTGTCGTGTTATGCATGTTGGTATCAATCGTATGGGTCAGCATTTCCGGCTTTGGCAAGTCAGGCAACGGAATATATTCGAGTTGTGTCTCCTGCGAAATTAATCATGATGTGCCTCTTTCGCAGATGAACAACACCATAAAGGCAGATCATATCATCATTGCTTCGTTCTTCCAGAATAAGGCACGCTACTTAAGAGAGTGGGTCGAATTTCATTATCTTCTGGGAGTGAGGCGATTCCTACTGTACGATTTCAATTCAGATGACAATCCTCAAGAAATCCTCCGCCCATATACAGACATTGGTTTGGTAGAGCTGCTTCAATGGCCACCAACAGAGTATGATAAGGCAAAGTTTCACCACGGCGCTTTCGGTACCCAATTTGTTGAAAACATGGCTGCCTGCCTAAAAGACAATGACGTCCGGAGAAGGCAATTAGGGTGCCGCCATTCCGCATTTTTGGAAGCTGTTCGAAGGTCGGATGGAAAAGCGAGATGGTTAGGGTTTCTTGACGTTAATCAATTTGTCTACCCACATAATGAAGATAAAGGCAACCAAAGCTCTACGCTCCGTACCATATTTCAATCGGTTGAAACCTATCAGGTGATCGAAGTCTTTGGAGATTATTTTAGTCCGGAAGGAATGGTTAAACCTCTTCAGCGCGGCGATACAGATTTGTCGCCGCCTCTCGTGACAGAAGTATTCACGAATCGGATGAACAGTAACGTTGGGGGCTTCGGGCATAGTAAGGTGTCGTTCGCAAATCCATCGACCATAAAGGGATTCCAATACCCAGATTTCATGTGGTCACCTCAACGTAATGCTCCTGCCTTGCCATACAATATCTTCAAAAACAATAGTTTACTACGATTGAATCATTACAGTTATCATGTTGAAGATGGACTGAGCGTGGAGTCTCGATCAAAAAACAACTCTGTTGAAAATAACTTCGTTCCCACTATCGAAGACACGTCTGTTCGTTTCCTAATACCTCAACTGCGGGACGCCCTTCACAAGAGAATTTCCACCTATCCTACCCATTCCGATGACTACGATAAAGTCCTCTTTGATATGCATCCCATTCGGAAAGCGCATCCTGAGAAGCCACCGCACCTATGTATTGCTTTCCTCAGCTGCAAACGGATAGGTCTCTTGAGAGAGTCTATATCTCGAATCATTCGCTATATGCATAAGTACGAGCCCGATATAGACTACGAGATCGCACTTTTTGACAATGATTCGGGCCCTGAAGCTGTTAGTCAGCTTCTGGCTGACTTTCCAATCGATATATTCGCCATCAGCCGTAAAAATGTGGGACTGTCCCCTGGCCTGAACTCATTGTTCTTTGGCCTTTGTCGGGCTGAGTATATACTGTCTTTAGAGGAGGATTGGATGGCTCGGTATGAGAATTGGGATGTGGATGTACCGGCGATAAAAATGGCTATGCGGATTCTCGAAACTGACGAGACTGTGTTTGAGGTCTTTCTGCGAGGTAAGGGATTTGACTCTATATGCATGACCTGAAATAACTCTCACGGTTCTAATTAGATTTCAGATACAATGATGTTGTTCACGGAAATCGAACTGGCTGGTTCTTTACACCACAAGTTAGTGAAATTGCACCGTCAGAAATGACCTCTTCTCTGGTGCGACCTGTTCAATACAGGCGGATGTATCAGAACCAAAACAACATCTTCGGTACCTATACCAACGGGGCAACACTGAAATCACAATACAGGCTGCTTCGTGTCGGACGGCAGAAAGGCCTTAACGGTGAACCCGACTACGCTGATCGCGTTGCGAAAGCGGGCTATGCTTCGGCGCATTTCTGTATTGAGAAAAATGGTGTCTGCCCTGACAACTGGAGGAATGACGTACCCATGATGGAGTTATTATTTGCTCATGGTGGATGGCGGCGCAGAAGTCCTGGACATAAAGAAGTAACCGGGACTAGCACCAAATGAATAATTAGTGTTAGTCCCTCAATGGACAGCTTAATTGAATTTTTGTAGTACTCTGAATATTTGTTTTATATTTTGTTCCGTTGGATAGCATAACCAGTACTTTAGTATGAACTTGTCTATATTTTCTTTGTGTTTTCTAAGTGGTGTCTGCGTAGTTTTGTTATTTTTTTTCTGTGGAAAAACTCATATTGAGGGAAATAAAATTAATTTTAAACCCCAAAAACCTAGCCTGGAATAAACTATAAAGAACGACGTGAAAATACATTTGACTGAAAACGACAAGACCCGAATGTATGGAATCAGGTCTAATTAGTTAAAGAAAGTTAAAAGACGTGAAGCTTAACAATGTTAAGTTAACATGATGTGAACTTAGCCTTTGGTGCTTCTAAGCAATTAGCATGATGTAAAATATTAGTTTTCATCACCATGACGTTATTCATATTCTGTAGTATAAATAGCCCGTAAGAATTCTTTATCATTAGTAATTTCAACATAAGTAAATCCTGTCTTGTATTCCTTCAAATACATTCTTGCCATTGTTGCCGCCTAAATACCATTGCATCTCGTTACACCGAATTCCAACTACTATGGAGAATGTTAGGGATGGAGGGCCCCTAGCACAGACTATTAACCCGGGTTGATGTTGAGTCAGTATTATATTACTGCTGTAGGCAGTTCTATATGAGTTATATCATGGTTCTCTAATCTATATATTTAGTACAGTAGTCAACCGTTTTCTTCACTGAACTCGTCTATAATGTAGCCTTCATATCTCTTCTTGGGTATGCGCCCACACTTTACCGTAGACGGTTCTTAACAGAGAAAAATGTTTGATCCAACAGCTCTATGGCTTTCTGACAAGGCCGTTTTATAAAAAGGTCATTATTTCGGACGATTGGTTTACTCCGGGGTTGACGTTATAGTCATTTGAAAGTATGATCCTTTGAAAAAAATGACGAATAAAATTAAGGATCACTGTTAACGAACCTTTGCCCGCTTTACCGGAATTTTGATAGGCCAGTCCGAATGATTCAAGCAGTCTTCAGGGAATCAAAAACGATTGGTCTCGTGTAAGAAGCCCAGAGGTCAATCTTGCTACTTCTTTATCAAATTTCACTATTTTCTGACCAAATCAGGATTGGGGCTAGATACACGGTGTGGTGTGTAGCGAATACGATAGCACAGAGTAACGATTAAACTTATTGAAATTTTGGTTACATCGAAACGAAGGATTTGATTGGTCGAAGCGAACAATGACGCGTCGAATGAACTTGACGATCTTGGCGAAATTTAGAACAACGAAGTTCGCGACTCGACAACTCGATGCGCATGC
>JAHLJZ010000175.1:0-15336 GCA_025602915.1 Paraphysoderma sedebokerense
CATGACAACCATAAGTTCACTTATAGTTATTTACCATGATAACCCACAAATACATAATCTT
Source organism: Paraphysoderma sedebokerense (assembly GCA_025602915.1). Lineage (NCBI taxonomy): Eukaryota > Fungi > Blastocladiomycota > Physodermatomycetes > Physodermatales > Physodermataceae > Paraphysoderma > Paraphysoderma sedebokerense. The sequence goes on from JAHLJZ010000175.1 coordinate 62, forward strand.
GACCGTTCTGTTCGATAGTTCGTCGCTGCAAAGAATGGCTTTGGCCATAGAGAGGTTTGGAGGCCGAGAAAGGGCGTCGTGGCAACAATGTCGAGTCTAACCACAAGATTTATATTATAATTCACTATTTGTCTTATTTGTGGCCATAGCCTGAGTTTGACACTTACGAGTAGAATTCAAGTTTACCGCGGTTTTGGGTATGTTGAGCGCATCATCCACAATAGACAATGATTGCCCCTCATCGACGTGAGCAGCAAGGATGAGGAGAGACAGACATATAATAAATCTCTGCATCTTGAGTTAATGACAGCATTTAAGATGCGCAGACAAAAAACATTTTTTGCTTACCGCTTCTTTCTCTTACGGATGCATTAAGCTGTCTCCTTCAACATTGACGAGCAAGTTTCAAGCGTGGGCTTCAGAACTTCTGCAAACGATGGTTATGATCTGAATCATTTTAATTGTCTCTGTGATAAAATTTGGTCACAGGAGCAGGGAATTCCGCGAATCCGGTTTCAAGCGCGGACGATTTGAGCCACCGCGCCGAAGTTGGAAATATCAATAAATTATCGATTGCAAGGAATTTGCAATGGTTGCAATCGACTGTTTCAGAGCAAGAATCACGCTATATGAACCGCATAATTCGATATCGATTCTAGTTTGGGATTTATAAACTTATATTTAAATTGCTCTAATCTATTTCCCAGTTCCCAGTATACCCTTACACACTCTCAGAGTATGTAAAGTTGATTTTTATCTGCCTTCTGCATTACTATAACTCAAGCACCCTTTTGTTGTTTGCTTTCTCCTCAGATGCCGCGATCTCTGGGCTCAAAAAACAAGAATACCGAAAGAATGCAACTTCTTGAAAAGCAATTGACTGACCAAAGGGCACAAAATGAAATGATCAGGCAAGAGCTTGCAAAAATGCAAAAGCAATCGGCATTATCGGCATTATCGCAGCAACACAGTCCATTAGATACGGATCCCACTACGAAGCCGTCGACATCGGAGAAAATTGCTAAACACCCCCGATTTAGCGAACGTATTTTCAAAATTCGTGAGGACAGACAATATACAGCCTGGGCGAGTGGAGAGATCGCAAGCGCCAGTCGATATCAGAAGCAATTTTTGGTTGAAGTCGTTCACCACGCACAGAGTCAATTTGAAACGAAAACATTCACTGAGGTAGTATCATTTTGTTAATATAGTATAATCGGTTGTGAAATGTCACATTGACAATGAAGTAGGATCATTCAAAACGATGCCGTGGTTCAGGTTTTTATTATCCACCAAGTCCGTTGACATTATCAACAAAACCAGAACCATTCCACCACTATCGGAAGCCTATCTTCATTTGGCGTCCCGATATCAGCTTTGAAATACCACAAATCAGTTGTACTGCCAATACATGCAATGGAAAGCTCAGGTCTCATGGATTATATTCCAATGGTCCTCTCAAGTTTGTCTCGTTAAAGGACGTTGGGTACATCGTGTCCTGGAGTTATCGATGTTCGTCGTGTTCAAGACAACTGTGTGGTTGGAGTGAAGAATTTCTGAAAATTTTACCTTCCCATGTGCAGCAATGTTCGTCACTGTTATCAACGTGATTCATGGATGCCTACGCTAAAGATGTATTATAGGGTTCCCTTTTGCCTTGCACAAAACGTCGGCTATTTATCATGAGATTATCGAGTTGATTTCACTTCAATTCAGAGATTTAAGGGTTACAGAAATAGTGCGTCTAATTGCTGGTAAAGAATTTTCTTGTCATCCCATGGTAAATACAAATAACTGATTATGCATTAGAATATCACTCTTCCAAATACCTTCAGGAATATGTATTATATCTACAGCGTTGTGCTGCCTACAAAAAACAGTTCAGCAATCAACAAAACTTGATACCATTGGAAACCGCCATATCATTTGCAAAGTTTTCAAAACTGGAGGATTCGGGCGGTTATGATGGATTGCGAAGCATTGACTGCGCTGATATTGTCAAATCTTATTTGGAAGCGGAGAACGAGTATAACGACATTGTGCAACGGAGAATTGTCGGTGAGAAAATTCTCTGCGCGGATTACTCTAATACATTCAACACGGTATGCTATTTTTAGAGGTCTTCTCCTTGGCCTTAATAACTCACAAAAAGCATGATTATCAGTACATCAACATAGCACAGAGACGGCATTTCAAGAATGCCTTGTTTGCTGAAAAAATGCTTTCAGCGACAGGTACTAATTGTGACCGATGTGGTCAACCTAAAACTAAAGTCAGTCACCCTAGCCGCCAGTGGAAGTGTGGTGACAATATTCCTTGCAGAATGAAAGAAGTTGCGTATCCATTCCAGGGAAGTGAGGAGGAGAGAACTCTGCTGATTGAACAAGAGCTCCGAAAGGGTACATTCAGGCAACAGAAAAACGTTAAGGAACGTATGCTTCCATCTATCTGTCGACCTCATCTAGCTAAGATTTACCATGATTCTTTAGGGTCGCATGACACTTTCAGAAGGGAATTTTCAGATCAATATGAAAATTCATATCCTCAATTGAGTTCAACTTGGACGGATTGGCACACAATCCCTGCGATAGGTGAGGGTCGGGTTTTCCAGCGCACCCGTGCCAGGCATTCTCTGTAAGACCGTATAATTCTCAAACAAGAGAACGAATATATCAGCACCCTTTTCGTTATTCTGAGTTAAATTCAAGTTCGATAGAGTGGACTTCAAATCTGTCAGCGGAAGAACCGGTGGAAGAAGATCCACTAGTTCCAGTGCAGCGAGGTCAAAACTTCTATGTATTAGAATAGAATGCCTTGTATGTTTCAATTTGGGGATGGCTGTATGTATTTATTGTCGCAAACTCATTATGTACTATGTAGACTATCTCATTTCTTTGAAGATGTCTATAAGTACTCCTCGGGGGCGCCTTTCAAGACTTTTAAACCAATTTTTACTTTTCACTTTAAGAAAGGAGCATTGTAGCAGATGTTGTGCACACAAATTAGGATACGCTGATTTAGTTGTATTTCACTAATGTAGTTGGCTGACTGATGGATACAAGGAATGAATTAAATACTTCATTTATTGCAAACCAATCATTTCGGCTCACAGCAGCCACATGGGCTCACTGAACTGAATAATAACCCGAAATCAATACAATTCTCGAACATCATGTTGATCAATGTGATTAAGTTTAATTTCATTACAATAATCTAAATTATGAATTCACTCGAATTCACCCGAATTCACCGCAATCATTCGGGCTGAATAGACGTACTTGTTTGGTGCTGAAATGCAAAATTTCCTCCAAATTAAGTTTATTATCTACATCCTGATTGGATATGCGACATTTTTCTGTGATTATTGGCCCAAATTTCATCCACATCAATGTATAATTTTCAACCACAACAATGATATACATCTCAGTCACAATATGGTACAATAATGTTACTATTCAGGCAACAAATGATTTTTAAGAATGTATCGTTCTCGCTGTTCCGCTCCTTCTGCTAGATTCTGCTGGCGGACCTGGCGAAAGACACGCTCCTGAGTTTTCGCGCCGAATGCGATTAAAGGTCATTCCGTGATCAAATGATCCGAGATTTTTGCTGAATAAACCTGAAAAGGTATTTTAAAAGAAGTCAGGGAGACTGGAAGGTTGATTTATAGCTGTTCTGCATACAAAAGATTTTAATGAGAAGTGTTATCGTTCAAGTGCTTATTCTCGCGCTTTGCGGGATTGCTGTCGGAGCAGAGTTCCAGAATTTCGATACTCTTGAGCAGAATCGAAAACATATCAAATTTATCAGTTATACTCCCAGTGACAGAAAACAAGTAGCGCAGGTCGCCAAATCTTTAATTTCAATTTATGTAAACAGGGAGTCAAAAATAACGTTTGTGTCGTTCTGTCATTTTATTTCAAACTTGTGGTAGCTCAATGTGATATCTTGTTCGTTTTGCAGCTTTCTCGGCAAGGAAGTCGATCCAGTTCCATTGATAGAGGATGTTTACCAAAAAGCAGAGCAACTATCGGATGAGGAGTTTCATATAAGATTGTCTAAAATCTTCACGTCTCTGAGGGATTTTCATACAAAGTCGGTTCACAATTCCTATCCGTCGACCATATCTTTGCTCCGACTAACGTCTTTCTGCTATAGTTACATCTTTCCTGAACCTTATGCGTGTTTCCGGGCAGCTCTTCCATTGACGTTTGCGGAGGTATACAGCACCACAACCGAACGCAAAGCTGTAGTCAAGTCGATCGGGTTAGAAGACCCCAGCTACCAAAAGTTCGCACCGGAGACTGAAAAGATACAGATCGGCGATGAACTGGTTTCATATAATGGCAAGGGATTACAGCAGTTGTTTGATGAGCAAGTATCTTTAGCTGGCGGTGGTTAGTACCTTTCTAGTGTCTTTCTTCGATGGTGAATTCCAAAGATCCTGATTTGATATTCCCGTATTTAGCAAATAACTTTGGTGGATTTGCATCCGTACTTTCTCGCTTGACTTTTATCGCTGGTTCTATATTTGTGTTTCCGGAAGAAAATAGCGCTATATTAGAATTCAAGAAATATTCCGATGGCACCAAATATTCTGTTACACTTCCATGGTTAAGTTGGACTAGAGATTGTGACTTAACGTCATCCTCTTCACTAAAACTCGCAAGAAAAGAGCCCATCAACATGAAGCGTCCAATTTCAGTCAACCCTTTACAATCTGAATTCAATTCCGCTTACAAAAGTCCACCAAAATCATCTGTTCTCGACGTTCAACCAGGTCTGGATGGAACAGTAAAATGGAGTGTTATAGAAAATCGAAACGGAAAATTTGGATATATTCTTTTTACTTCGTTTGTACCTGAAAGTGGACAATCGGAGCTTGTGTATGAAAGTTTCCGGTCGTTAATTCTGAAGGAGTTTTCAGACACTGATGGGCTTATCCTTGATGTAAGTTAACAACCTGATGATAACTTTTCCGTTATTCTGATGTGATGGATTGACAATTTTGTTAATTGTTAGATTCGAGGCAATGGTGGCGGGTATGCTGACATCGCAGATACGTTACCTCTTCTCTTTTCCAGCAAACCCTACCAAACGACACGAGCTAGAGCCCGTACGTGAATTAAGCATTAATGTCGAACAATTCGCAATAGACTAATTATTGTCATTGTAATTTAGTTAACGCCCCTCTCAACCGTAAAATATTTCTCAATTCTTCAGCTTCCACATCAGCCGATCCCTGGTATCAAGCCTTTCAGAATGTAAAACCCAACGCAGTGTACACTGAGAATGTTGCTTTCACACTGGAACAGAAAGCTCTGCTGATGTCGAAAGGTCAATTTTACTTTAAACCGGTAGCCATTTTGACAAATGCGAATTGCTATAGCGGTATGTCCACAATGGTGTTACCACCCTATTCATGTATTCTAACGATCCAATCGCACACTTTTCAGCTTGTGATATATTTTCGGCTTTAATGCAAGACTACGGTATTGCAACGTGAGTTGTTATTTCTGTCATGATTTAAATTATATCAACTTACGAGAGTTCTGATTCCCTACAGCATTTACGGTGAAGATCTACTCACTGGAGCTGGTGGTGCCAATGTGCGTGGAAAGAGTTCTCTTAAATTGTACTGTGTGGTCGTATAAACTGACGAAATTTGTCTGAGTGTAGGTAGTAGACGTCAACAGCTTTTTCTCGTCGATCACTGATCTTGCGTCCGACTTTTACTTACCCGATGATGGTAAACAAAATATGAGAATCGGTTGGCGTCAAATTGGTGTGTACATTCTGGTCTTTCAGTAACGTTTCTGCGACGAGTTCTGACATTGATTGTATTTTCGTAGTTCGTGGTGGAAAGAATGCCGGCCGATTAATCGAGGATAGAGGTGTTGTCGCAGACCGAAGAGCAAGACCCACAGTAGACGATATTGTGGGTAAAACACAAAGTCAGTTTGACAAGATTACAGCCGACTTGAAGTAAGGTTCTCATTTTAACGTTCTTAATTGTTTCATATTAAATTCCTAAATCTTCGCTGTTTTGTTCAATCTTTTACTGTTTGGTAGATATCAATCCACGGATTATCCCATACATTTCAAAACCGATCAATCACACCTAGGTACAAACGAATTTCGTGTCGGAGAAGCCGTAAAGTTTACGGGTGAAATAAAATCAATCAACAAACTCCTCTTAAAACGATACCCTTCTCGAACCCTCATCGGTGAAGTTACCATCAACAATTCCCGGGTAAAATCCGACTTCTCTTTAAGCAGCTCGATATCAAAAGAACCCTTTCAATCTACTGTAATCATAGAGGGCGTATCAGGGGGCGAAGTCGTTCTTAGAACCCTACGTAATGTTAGAGTTGTTCCAACAGAAACTATAAATGAATCGTTTCAATGGGATTTTACGCCTAAAAGCGGCATCGCTATTTATAATCTTTTAAATGACCCCTTAGATGGATGGATCAAGAAGGGAGACTCGATGGTCAGTTGCTTTAATACTATATGAACATATGTCTAAAAATCTAACATTTCATGATGACCAGGTATTGGGTGACGGAGTGTCCTACAAAAATTTGGTGGATTCACGAATCACTTTATTCCTTGATTTAACTCGCGCAACTACAGCGACCTTGTCTTTTGACTTGGAACTAGATTCTGAACCCCTCTATGATAAATTCACAGTCAAAGTGAATACTAAATTTGAAGCATTGGTTGACCGTGACGGCGAGGTTAGAGAATCCGTTAAAGTTGATTTGACAGAGTTTGTGGGACAAAAAGTAGAGATAGAAATTGGATTTAAATCTGACGAGTTTACAGTGAGGAGGGGAGCAAAGTTGAGTCGTTTTAAACTCGTTATTGCATAACGCTACAGAATTGTGGAAGTGACATCTAGGTTTAGACAATATGTATAGAAGAAATTGTATTATGTAGATGTATTGTGACTGGACGCATGTATAAATATATCTAGTTTGACTACAGGAACAACATGGCTAGTGTTATGGCAAACAATCCAGATATGTTTGTTACATCTTATTTTGCTTTTGAAGCATGGTTAGAATGTAGTACAAACGCTACGATATTCAGGAAACCACTTTCTTCTTTGTAAATTTGAGTCTGTTGACTGTCCATTCCACACTTGACACCACTTCTTCCAAAGCCAATAAAACCGTTCTGGACTGCCCTTTGTTTGTGTGGAAAGCTGAGAGGGGCAACAAAGTCAGTCAAAGTCAAGTCTTGTACGAGTCCCATTACCTCCATGGTCTGGCAATGGTGACATGAGGCGTGGAGAATAATAAAGGGAAACATCATAAAATATGACCATCTGAACCTATCTATCCCCCATAATAAATTGATAAAAGAACAGCGGAATCTGATAAAGAAATAGCAAGTTTGAGCTCTGGGGTTCTGACAGATGAACCTGGGACACCGCTTGGAAAACTTTATCAATCATTGGAAGTGACCGGCCAATCAAATTTCCAGATTTCCGGTAAAGCAAAAGAAGGAAAGCGGGCAAATCCCGCAGAGGTTGTTAACCCAGAACATAAACAACTTCATTCGTCATAATTTTAAAGAACTACAACAACCGCCATGGAGTGATTGTCTCTCCATTGTCGCGAAACGTAAGGACTTCTATGTAGACCGCATTATTGGAGGGAGCCACTGAGTTGTCGGATGACGGTTTTTCTCCAATCTGTTTGAGTCTTGATTTTTGCAGTTAACTCTAAGTCCGCTCCGCCGTTAATTCCAGGTTCGGTTACGTTCGTCTTTCTCTACTGCTGCCGAGTATTGGGAGAGAAACCGAATGTAACGCTGGGGCACAAAGGATATAATAACACATGTGGCTGACGCTTCCGATGATGACGGAGAGGAACATTTTGCGATTTCGACGCATTTCAACAAGGTCAGGATTAGTCCAATTACCAAAGCATAGCTTAATAGCAAGACCGAGAAAACTGTACAAAACTGGTCGGGTCACCGGGTACGCATGAGGGTGCAGTGTGATTATTGGTCAAAGTGCTCTGTTAATTTGCCAGCAAAACGCAAAAATGTATGTGTGCGGGACGCCTGTGGACTTGGGGGTCCGCCAGCGTGCCACCCCATAGTGATGATGAAGACTATACAAATGTCAAGACACTCCGTTTTCTACTGCTGTTAAGTACGTTCATAATTTCATTGCGCATTTTCAGGCATTTTCGCCGTTGTGTGTGGAACCTGATGGGCCGGTTGAACGGGCCGCGCTCCCAAGTCCCAAGTGCGACAACAACCGTTTTCACAAGTTATTCTAACAGAATGACATTCTGTTTTCCCCTGGACGGAGCATTTGGGAATGACGAGCCGCTGTGCACGCCAATTGCCACGGCTGTGGTAATTCCAGGACTAATTCCAGGCTCGTGTTCTTTTGATAACATTATTAAATATTGGTTCCTCCACATTCCGCCTCGTCCGCAACATCGTTAGATTTTGCGTCGAAGCCTCCTATCACAATTGAAAAATTGTTTTCAGTGAAAAAGTTGTCTTCGAAGTAAAATCGGCTGAAATGGACCCATTACAAGCGCTTCTTCAACTCCGTGTCTCCAACTTTGTGGTATCAATTTTTGTAGCTTTTGTGCCCTTAGCCGTGTCTGATGTGAAGGGAGACTCTACCTCAAGTAAAATGGCGTACGCTGTTCTGCTTTCGGATGTTTTAGCTTTCCTATTCTACCTTATTGCATGTCTATTGGACGTAAGTCAATTGCCGAACAGTTGGCTCCTTTACTCCATAGGCTTTTTTGTTGGGTTAATCGGAGAATCGATGTCTTTATTGCTTTATCGCAACCGACTTCAACTTACTGAAGTTTCAACCACTACGTTTTCCAGAATATTTGGCATCATTTTCACCGCCATCCCAATTACCACGTCCTTCTTATCTCGCGTGTTTCTCACCATCCTCTTCAAAGAAGGTACCTCGTTCCCCATGAATGACAGTGGCCTACAAGTCGCTACATTTATGTTTACTTTGACAAAGATTTTCATTTATGTCTTTGATATGTTTATTGTGTATCAAACATTATTACTTCTTCGCTCTGACGTTGGCCGTGGTGTTTCTATCTTGGAAGCATTGAAAGGAAGAACCATTAAAATGAACTTGATTTCGTTCATATTAAACGTCGCAATGATTATCGTTCGATTTACTATTTTTGATCCAAACATGGCAGATTTTTCAATCAATAATTACGCTTATATGTTTGAACACCTAATCAATTGCCTGTTCTTCCTTGTAAAATTGGATAATAAGCCAGCAACCGCCCGTGAAAAGGGCGCATTAGCTACTGCCAATCTTAGTACCTCCATTGGTATAAGGCTCTAGTTTTGGCTGAAAAGATAAAACCGTAGTGATCTAATATGGTAGTAGGACCGAGAATTGCGTTGTCCATAACTCGTGAATGATTTACCAAAGCTCGGCGCGCATACGTTACAGCAAACAAGTCGGATCGACTATGTGACGGATATGATAAATAAAGAGGAGAATATGACATCAGATCCCTTATAAATTAAGAAACTTTAATTTTGACTTTGCGCATTGACACGGCAGGTATCACAGCAGCAAATACTTATATGTGTGTTTGGAAGAATTGCGTTTTGTACCTTACAGTCAGGTTATGCAGAGCGCCATCGCTATTTACAATCTTTTAAATGACCACTTAGATGGATGATCAAGAAGGGATACTCGATGATCATTCGCTTCAATACTATATGAGCATATGTCTAAAAATCTAACATTTCATGATGACCAGGTATTGGGTGACGGAGTGTCCTTAACATTTGGTGGATTCACGAATCACTTTATTCCTTGATTTGACTCGCGCAACTACAGCGACATTGTCGTTTGACTTGGAGCTAGATTCTGAACCCATTTATGATAAATTCACGGTCAAAGCGAATACCACATTTGAAGCATTGATTGACCGTGACGGTGAGGTTAAAGAATTTCTTAAAGTTGATTTGACAGAGTTTGTGGGACAGAACGTAGAGATAGAATTTGGATTTAAATCCGATGAGTTTACAGTGAGGAAAGGAGCAAAGTTGAGTCGCTTTGAACTCGTTATTTTATAACTTTACAGCATCGAAATCGACATCTAGTTTTAGACAGTATATATAGAGGAAATACTTTTCTGTATATTATCGCGGCTGGCTGCGCATTGTAGAAATATATCTAATTTGACTACACGAATAACATATCTAGAATTCTAGAGTGATTGCAGGCTATCCTGATCTTTCTGCTACATCTATTTTTGTTTTTGAAGCATAATAAGAATGTTCGTTTAATTCATAATTCGTCGGGGGTACTAACAACGCATATTGCATTCCCATAAGCGCATGAGCTGGAATATGACAATCTGGTAGAACAATAGAGAATATCATTAAACATCGAATGGACAGAATCAAAGATCTATAAAATATGTTAAGACTTACGAGCTAACCAGACTCCAGGGTTATCAATCACTAATCTGACCACTTTCCAACCACACGGATCCCCAGCTTTACCAGGTGATTGATTAAACGCCGCAGAATACGGATACACAGTTGTAGTGTCCCTCCGGATTGGGTTGCGAGTGTTTAAGAGCTTTCGGTGTCTAGTTGCATTATATAATCCCGGTCCAGACCCGAGATCGTAGAATGAGAACCCGTGCATATGCCATGGATGTTGTTCGCACACACCGTTCACTAAACAGGTGAGTAGTTAGTTAGTATTGAATGACTGCAACACAAAGGAGAAATTGGGACGCACAAGAAACGGTGAGTTGGTATACGATGTCTACTGTTTCGCCATATTTGACTTCAAAAATGTTACTGTCGTTGCCGATATGAGTTTTGCAATCGTTTGAAGATAACACTCTTTGTAATAATGGAACTGTATGAGTTTCATTCGAGTGTTCGAATTGCCAGGATTTGCCGTTTAGAGTCCACCTCATTCTTCCGTCACTCATTTTTTTTTGTTTTCCTTCGATCACAATCGTACGGTTTGGACGCGAAAGATTTGAAGACTGGTGAGCGACTAATTGCCCAAGAATCCAAGAGGGTTTAGCTTGCGATGGATGGGGAGAGAAAGCTTCAAGTGTTGAGTTTTGAGGTAATTTTGAGTCGGTGTACCTGATTATTGCTTGGCCTGTAAGATTACTTTCTTTCCACAGAATCTCTGCATTCAATGGGTAATCTTTTGCGGGTTGGTTTGCTTCCAATAATAACGAGTAACGTTGTCCAGAGTTGATTTCAAGGACATCAGTTTCTAGAGGTTGTGTGTAATACCCATCGGCTTCAATAATTTTCCATTTGTGTCCTGGAACATGGAGTCTAGAATAAGCGAGACTGGAAGTTGAAATGAAACGGAGTCGATATGTCTTATTGGAAGTGACATTGATGATAGAGTAGTTTGGTTGCTCGCAACCGAAATTTCCTTTGCTATTGACAAGAAGAGATTGTGGATCACCGACCCATGTAAAGTTTGTACCTAGGAGACCGTTTGTCTGTGCTTCTTCACTGGCATGATACCAATCTCCAACGAAAATCGTTCTTTCCTCGTCATATCGGAATGGTGGCGTTGGATCGTTAATGATGATGGCGCCAAAAAGATTATGAGATTGCAACTAGATATTTTGATATAAACGTCAGATTTTTTTTTTCGCATCTCAGATACAAATCGCCATTGATATCCAATACTTACACCAGTGTGAAGATGATACCAATAGGTTCCGACCTGTTCATTGACAGGGATCACATAGTCGAATACACCCTTTGGCGGGATTGGGCTTTGTATCAAATGCGGGACTCCGTCCATAGAGGGACTGCTTTTCTGATGCAGTCCATGCCAATGTATCGTTATTTCTTTATCTAAATTATTGACGACTTTAACACTTAAAGTATCGCCTTTGTTAAGTCTGAGTTCCGGCGCCGGGAACTACGTTGAGCATTAGCTGAGGGCTTATGTTTCGGGCAATCTGATTTTTTGGAAAAAGCCCACATACCTCATTATTAACCAGCATCACCTGTCGTTCATGGCAATCTGGCTTCCCGAGGCCGTACGTGACATTGAAGGTATGCTTCACTACAGCGGAATACGTCACTGAAGACAGAAAGAGGAGACCGAGTGACAGTATTAGAAGCAACAAATGTAAAGACATTGTGACTTTAGACAGATAGAACATTACCTAGTCACTCTTTTATAAGGCCTTTACAAAGTTAGACTTATTCAATTGTTTCGGCGTTGCGCGTTGCTCAAATAGAAACTGCAGCCGTTGCCAGTGATTTCAAGGAGCACCGTTAATAAGGGACCAAGTCCACATGATGCAATGCGGATATCACTAGAAGTGTTTGTCTATGTTGCTTAATCTTGCATTGCTACGGAACATTATAATTCCTTATACATGTAGATTCTTTTCAATTGTTTCGGCGTTGCAAGAGGCTCGTATAGTACAAAAGAAAATTTTGCCAGGCAACCGTTGCTAGTGCTTTCGATAAGGACCTTACCAAGTGGACGTTTGATGGAATGCTAATTCAATCAGTAAAATTTAAGTGTGGATTATGTATGCTAATATTAGCATTGATGCGAAACGGTATTAGAGTTGTTCCAACAGAAAGTAGGAGAACTTGACTTCTAAAAGTGGCAACGCTATAATTAGATTTTAAAATACCCCTCAGATGGATGGATCAAAAAGGGAAACTCGATGGTTAGTTCATTTAGTTCACAAATCGTTATCTTGGAGTCTAACTCGCAGAATCGTGGTAATGATATTTAGGTTTTGACAACATGTATAAAGGCAATAGTATCATGTAGGTGTATTGAAACTGTATGAATGTATAAATATATCTAGTTGGACTATAGGAACAACATGGCTAGTATTATGGCAAACAATCCAGATAGATGGGCTACATCTATTTTTGCTTTTGAAGCATGGTTAGCATGCCCGTTTAATTTATAATTCGTATTCGGGGGAACCAACAAAGCGAATTGCATTCCCATGATAGCATGAGATGGGATATGGCAATCTAGTAGAACGGTGAACAATACCATTTAACATCGCCTGGACGAAAATAAAAATTGATAAATTAAAATTAATACTTACGAGCTAACCAGACCCCAGGGTTATCAATCACTAATCTGACCACTTTCCAGCCACAAGGATCCCCACCATTACCAGGTGCTTGATTAAACGCCGCAGAATATGGATACACAGTTGTAGTGTCCCTTCGGATTGGGTTGTGAGTGTTCAGGAGCTTTTGGTGTTCAGTTGGGTTATATGATCCGGGTCCAGAACCGAGATCGTAAAAAGAGAACCCGTGCATATGCCATGGATGTTGTTCGCACACGCCGTTTACTGAACAGGTTGGAAGATAATTAATGACGTTGCTTGAATGGAACAAATAAAAAAGAGATTGAGACATACAAGAAACGGTGTTTTGGAATACGATGTCGACTGTTTCGCCAAATTTAACTTCAATAATGTTACTGTCGTTGCCAATTTGGGACTTGTAATCGCCTGAAGATAACACTTTCTGTAATAATGGAACTGTGTCAGATTTGTTGGAGTGTTCGAATTGCCAGGATTTGCCGTTTACAGTCCACTTCATTTTCCCGTCACTCATCTTTTCCTGTTTGCCTTCAATTACAATAGTGCGGGTTGCAGGAGAAAGATAAGTTGACTCATGAGCGACTAGTTGATCAAGAATCCAATACGGTTTAGGTTCCGATGGATATGGAGAGAAAGCTTGAAGTGTTGAGTTTTGGGGTAATTTTGAGTCGGTATACCTAATTACTGCTTGGCCTGTAAGATTACTTTTTCTCCACAGGAACTCGACATTCATGGGGTAATCTTTGGCGGGTTGGTTTGTTTCCAATAAGACAGAGTAACGTTGTCCAGAGTTGATTTCGAGGACATCAGTTTCTAGGGGTTGTGTGTAATACCCATCGGCTTCAATAATTCTCCATTTGTGTCCGGGAATATGGAGTCGGGAATAAGCGAGACTAGAGGTTGAAATGAAGCGGAGTCGATATGTCTTATTTGAAGTGACGTCAATGATAGAGTGGTTGGGTTGTGAGCAATTGGAATTTCCTCTGCCATTGACGAGAAGAGATTGCGGATTTCCTATCCATGTAAAGTTTGTACCTAGGAGACCGTTGGTCTGTGCTTCCTCGCTGGCATGATACCAGTCTCCGATGAAAATTGTTTTTTCTTCGTCATATCGATATGGTGGCATTGGATCGTTAATAACGATGGCACCAAAAAGATCATGAGATTGAACCTATATATTTTGATCTAGACGTCAGTATCATTTCTGCAGCTCAAACTCAAGTAGCCATTGAAATTCCACTACTTACACCTGTGTGCAAATGATACCAATAGGTTCCAACCTGTTCATTGACAGGGATCACATACTCGAATTCACCCTTTGGTGGAATCGGATTTTGTATCAAATGCGGCACTCCGTCCATAGAGGGACTACTTTTTTGATGCAATCCATGCCAATGTACTGATATCTCTTTATCCAAATTATTAACGACCTTAACACTTAATATGTCGCCTTTGCTAAGTCTGAGTTCCGGCGCCGGGAACTGCGTTGAGCATTAATTTGGGATTTGTGTGTTGGACAGTTTGTAATGTCAACATACCTCATTATTGACCAGCATCACTTGTCTTTCGTGGCAATCTGGCTTCCTGAGGCCATATGTGACATTGAAGGTGTGCGTCACTATGGTAGAAGACGTCACTGAAGACAAAAAGAGGATACCGAGCGACAGTATTACGGACAATGAATGTAAATACATTGTGACTAAAAAACAGATAGGAAGCTACTATGTCACTTTTCTACGGAGCTTTATACATGATGCAGGTAAAAATATTTTTCAATTGTTTCAGCATTGCGCGAGGCTCGCATAGGAACAACTGACTGATTTTGCGTTGCTACCGTTGCTATTGCTTTTGACAAGCGACATTTATGAGAGCGAAGTCCACATTGATGGAATGCGGATTTCACTCGCGGAGTTTAAGTGTGGTTTATGTTGCTTAAATTAGCATTTTGCGGAACGGTGTATGGTGATAGATTCCTGAATTCATTGCTCGAATTGTCCAAAAGTTAAGTACTATGCAGTCAGGCAAATCTGTAAAGATCAGTACAACATGGCTAAATCTGGTTTGGTTTGAAATAGTTTGGTGAGATGCATCCTAGATTGAGCGTGGTGCACCTTAACAAGACGACGTGCCATATTGATGGGATAGTTTTATTTAGTG
>JAHLJZ010000176.1:0-14974 GCA_025602915.1 Paraphysoderma sedebokerense
CCAAGGTCATTCTGGTAAAGTCTTGTCAGTCGCCGTTTCACCGGATGGAAAGTACGTCTACAGCGCGAGTTGGGACGGTACAGTCAAGAAATGGGAACCTTCTAGTGGCCAGTGTGTGACCACATTCCATGAGCGTTCTAGGTCGGTCAATTCAATCGCTGTTTCATCAGATGGAAGGTACGTGTACAGCGGGAGCAGATCTGAGAGAGTCGAGAAATGGGATTCTTTAACTGGCCAGTGTCGTACCGCAAGCGAAGGACATTCAGATAAAGTCTTGTCAGTCGCTGTCTCACAAGATGGAAAGTATGTCTACAGCGGGACTTCGGACAAGAAGGTCAAGAAGTGGGATGCTTCAAGTCGCCAGCGTCTTGCCAAATTCAAAGGACATTCAGATACAGTTTTGTCAGTCGCTGTCTCACAAGATGGAAAGTATGTCTACAGCGGGAGTTCGGACAAGAAGGTCAAGAAGTGGGATGCTTCAAGTGGCCGGTGTCTTTCCACATTCAAAGGGCATTCCGATACTGTCTTGTCAGTCGTTGTCTCACAAGATGGAAAGAATGTCTACAGCGGAAGTTGGGACAGGACAGTCAAGAAGTGGGATGCTTCAAGTAATCAGTGTCTTGAGACATTTCAAGGACATTCTGCTTCGGTCATATCAGTCGCAGTTTCACCGGATGGTAAGTACATCTACAGCGGAAGTCACGACAAGACTGTCAAGAAGTGGGATACTTCAAATGGCCAGTGTCTTGGCACTTTTCATGGTCATTCAAAGTTGGTCAATTCAATCGCTGTTTCACGAGATGGAAATTACGTCTACAGCGGGAGTGAGGACGAGACAATCAAAAAGTGGGATTCTGCAACTGGACAGTGTGTTGGCACATTTCAAGGTCATTCAAAGTCGATCGATTCAGTAGCTGTTTCGCCAGATGGAAAGTACGTCTATAGCGGGAATAGTGACTCCACACTCACAAAGTGGGATGCTTTAAGTGGCCAATATCAACATCTGTCAGATCTATATGATGCATGTAAGAGATTTCTTGATTTTGAGGGCAACATACGCATCCAACTAGAGTTGTTTGGATCGGGATTGTTAAACGGTCCAATGAGAGCATCCTGTGCTATTTGTTTGGAATTAAAAGGTCAATTCATGGTTGCGGAATGCGGTCACCATTGCTGTAGCTGCTGTTCTCCAAAAATGTCAACTTGTCATATCTGCAAGCAACCCGCTAATTGGGAACGAGTATGTGTATAGTCTCCTTTTTCGTAATGTATTTAGTGTTAAACAGTGCGCCATATTTGATCTTTAAGTTCTTTTGTTGGCATGTCTAATAGAAAAGCAAAGGAAATTACAAATGAAGGTGCATCGGTTGATGAGTTGTCCTGCAGGATATGGATGATTGCAATTTGTAAATTTCTAATTCTGGTTGATGGAAATACGAGAGAGGGATTAGGAAATCGATTTGTGACAGACCAGCACTACAAGATCCATTTATAGAGTTTAAACCTGTTTAAGATTAAATAAAACCAATTCCCGTGAATTCTATGCTCTTGCGCGAAAATCTTATTTTGGAGATCAGATTATTATTCGGCCACGTATCCGTAAATGGGATATGACGTACACCATGGAAAGTTCACTGTCGTTATAGTACACGATATGGCGATGTTCTCAGGGTACCACTGCACATTTGACTGATGAAATGCAATTTAGTGTATCTTAAAATTAATACAACCGGAGACGACATTGCCAATTTCTAGAACTGCTTGTATGAATTTGTAATACAATGAATCTAACAGGTAGACATCGGGCATTTCAAAGCCTATAACTTCATAGACTCATTTTCAACCACATGGATCTGCAGTAGACAGCTACGAGAAAGGAATGAAAAAGAGAGACGAAAGCCGAAAGTGTCTGGCCACTTCGGATGCGGAATACTTTAGATTCATTCAAATTTAGGCTAAAAAATTCTGTTTGTGTTTACAATGTCAAAAAAAAAATTTTTGGTCAGTTCTCTCTCGCGCTAGAACATTGACGTCCTAGAATCTACCGGACTATTGAAATAATAATAGAAACAAGGGCCCCCAAAAAGAAATCAATAATTCAGAGAAACACTGACTTCAATGTATTCGCTATCCCACTCGTCGGATAGGTTTTCAAGCGTTGCTTCAATTGATGTCAAACCCGCGACCTTGGATTGTAATTAGAGAAGGCAACGGTTGGCGACAAGTATAATTGCAGGGCTCTAAATGACGAAATTACATCGAAAATTTGTTTCTTCAACTCCTACAACTGTTCATCAATTCAGGCTCTGTTCAATTAAAAGGTGTCAATTTGTAAGAAATTCACTCATTGCGGTCAGAGTAGGGAGAACGTGGATGTAACTCACTGCTCTTGAAGCATTCTAGATAATACCACAATAAATTTAAGATGCAACCATCCAAGAATTCGACAACCCACCTGTAGACACTTGCTTACGAAAGGAGTTCAAAGTATATCCGAAAAATCAAATTTTGCTGGCAATGGTACTCCACGTATCTACAAATAACCTAATAACCAAATAACCTAAACATCCTAAAATTGGCGAGTAATGTGGAAAGCAGAAATATATCCGCCTTTGACAAAACGATGAGCTTGTAAATACTGTAGCAATGGTACATGACCACCTAGAATAGTAAACGTCAGCTCGACGGTTTGACATGTTGTCATTACAAACTTCATTTAAAGAGATAACCAAAAATCATCCCTCACCATATTCCACAGTGTTGCTTTTGTAGTCGACAAGGACATGGACGAAATCATCCTCTTCATTCTTGCACTCACTGACAAAATCTTTGCTTCTTCGTTATTTAGAATAAACTGCTTCATATCTTCTTTCATTCAGGGTAAAGCTTGCACGCAATCCTTCAGTTTCTGAAAGTTCTTATCATCTGGTATCAAAGTAACCATGGCCTTTGTGAATTGTGCCATAGTAGCCTATTCGTTCACTTTGATCACAGGATCACAATAATTCAGCGGGCGAAAGGGTCAAACTATGACGATAGGTGATGCACATACCATGGCACCTTGAACACACAGCAGCCTGATGTGTCTCCACAAAAGATAGAGAGGACATGCTGTCAATTTTCCATTGTGTTGGAATTAATGAAATGTAGATGACAATCGGATTACGTAACACTGCGTTCAGTAGATAACTATTCATTCGTGACCACATATTTTCTTATGGATGGAAATTCGATAGAGGGAATCACTTTGTGGGAAAGTTGCGAATTTGGTCTTCTTCGCTAGAAGGCAAGCCAACGGAGTTCGTGGAAGTTGGAGGGCTTCTTGATATCATCATCATCGATCGATGACAAAGGCCGGTTCTAAAGCTAGCTTTTGAGAAGCACCGAAACTCTAACCATTTGTTTGCCTCGTTGCATCCACGCATTCCTAGCATAGACGAAGAATATAACACCAGGTAGGTCTAACAATAGTAAGAAACGGTGGCAAATATCCGAAATGGCGAAAATCGAGCTGATAACTCCCACCTTTTATTAGGGTTTGAGTTGCTCCACTTTGTTGCAGCCTGAGAAATGCCGAACATTGACCTAAATCGTGGCATTACCCACACATTCCTATCGTTATTCCGCCACATCGATAAACGGAAAGCCTAGAGAAGAGATTAGCGATCAAAATTCATAAGATGACCAATCCGAAGTACAGAAATACCATTCCGTTTTTGCAGCTAAAGTTTTAAGTTTCTTTTTGGCCTCAATGTAGCACAGATTCTCAGAGAATGACTCTCACAGTCCTATATAGAGATTATATACAGTAACCTGAAAGCACCTACCCGGTATCCAAAGTCCGACCCGTAAAAAAAAGGAATACCTTATATTCCATTGTTCTATAAGAACTATATAGGGGAACGAATCGACCATGCGCCTGAAGGTCCCAAACCCCAATTCGAATCTGCGAACCTCGGTTCAAAGATATTGATGGAATGACAATCTCCGGATATTCTCCCTTCCCCTCTCTTGTGTCGGAAGACAGCAAAGGATTAAATAAAGTAAGCAGCCACAATATCTTTTATGTTCATGAATCATGATACTAACTTGACCTACATTTAGGGAAGCTATGAGATCCTATCGAAATTTAAAATAATTTATTGTTTGATTTGTAATGCTTTTGCAAAATAAATATTGGGTTTTGAAATGAATTAAGCGGAGAAGACGTTACCAATTTTTAAAACTGCTTGTATGAATTTGTAATACATCAATTCAACAGGTAGATATGGAGAATTGAAAGCGCATAACTTCACAATCATAACCTAAATCACATACCTGCAGCACTCAAAGGGAAAGGCACGAATAAGAAGTGAAAGGTCGACTTGTTCTATGAAGGAGGGCTTCTGATGTACAGGTTTTTTTAACGATGTATTTAATAATGAGGACGATATTGCGACCCTAGCAAGACGATCAATCTTAGATACTCATTATCGATTGTTTACTTTACATCTTATTCGTTAAAATATATCCCACGATACTCTTTCTAATCTATCCGTCCCTGGTTCCTGTATAGCATGGTCATACTAATTAGTGGCGCGACGCGTGAATTGGAGATTCTTGCAGCGAGAAATGGAATGCATTTGGCATGAATGCCTTGGCAGATATCACTTATCCCTTCAAAATATTCAGCAGAGAGATATTGCATATTAATAACGTATTTTCATTGCAGCTGTAAACGCAAAGTCTAGTCAAACTTCCCGCCAGTTTTGCAATGAGCTCTACGAGCTATGGTCGCCCGTGGCTTTGCATGACATTCCGAGGGCATTCAGAGCGGGTCAATTCAATCGCTGTTTCACCAGACGGAAATTATATCTACAGCGGTAGTAGGGACGGTACAGTCAAAAAGTGGGATTCTTCAAGGGGACAGTGTCTTGCCACATTTCAAGGGCATTCAGGTTGGGTTGTTTCGGTCGCTGTTTCGCCAGATGGTAATTACGTCTATAGCGGGAGTGCTGACAAGACAGTCAAAAAGTGGGATACTTCAAGTGGAAAATGTCTTAATACATTGCAAGGACATTTTCTTCCGGTCACATCAGTCGCTGTTTCGCCAGATGGTAATTACGTCTATAGCGGGAGTGGAGACAACACAATCAAAAAGTGGGATTCATCAAGTGGCCAATGTCTGGGCACATTCCAAGGGCATTCAGAGTGGGACAATTCAATCGCTGTTTCACCAGACGCCAAGTACGTTTACAGCGGGAGTAGGAACAGCACAATCAAGAAATTGGATGCCTCAAGTGGCCATTGTCTTGCCACATTCCATGGGCATTACAGTTATGTCTACTCAGTCGCGGTTTCGCCAGATGGAAAGTACGTCTACAGCGGTAGTGCTGACAAAACAGTCAAAAAGTGGGATGCTTCAAGGGGACAGAACCAACATTGGCCAAATCTACGGTATTTACTGGAGACACTGATGCAGGAAAATAACAATATCGATATGAATTCGCTATTTTCCAGCCAACCTAAGAAGACAGGGTGCGGCGAAGAATTTATCCGATCACATCGCTTCTTGTGAAAGAGCCGTTGAGATTTTGAAGATGAGAGATGTTGCTGTTTCGGAATTCATAACATCTTTTCCCGGAAAACTTCACCCAGACGACGACTGGCTACCCAGGCTATTAGCAACAATGAATTTCACTTGTTCTGAAACGAAGGAGAAACTTTCGGCGATGCAGCAAAAACTTGAAAACCTAAAAGGACACCAAGTAATGTTACAACAGAATCCGGGAGTTGGTTCAGATAGATTAGAATGTGTTATTTGTGCGGAATTCAAGGATGAATTCATGGCTGCAGAATGCGGTCACCTTTGCTGTAGCGGTTGTTCTGCAACAATGTCAACTTGTTATGTATGCAAGAAACGCGCAGATTGGAAACGAATATTATTGTAACATAATGTGATTAGTATTAAAATGTGTGGTAATCTCACATTTCGGGCTTTCAGATTTTTTGCTTGTCGGAAACCAGATGAAAATTAAAGAAAAGCTGCGTCAGTTGACGATTTGTATTGCACCTCACAGGATATGCATGGTTCCAAGTGACATTTTGTGACTGACCAGTAACTCAAAAATTGTTATACAGTGCGACAAAAACTCTTTTGATTTTAAAATGAATAAACGGTCAAGAAATGATCTCGGTCGTCCCATCCTGTGTCACTCCTCGATTGGTTGTGACAGTACTCCACCTTAAAGGGAATCGTAGCGACAACGCAATCAAAGGGTTACTCGATTACTTCGAAAAGGCACCCCGTCCCCATATTAGTTATAGCAACACTCCCGAACGGCGACACCGTGTTGATACTTTTGATGCCCTCTCGATGTTGAACCTGCTGCCTTCGCAATTTAATGCAATATCAGTATCAATGGAATAGTGCGAATACAAAGCGTGATTAGTGTTCACCCTTCTAGTAATCATTTCATGGGGGACCTATGCTGTAATTCGCAACAGGGCGGGGACAAAACGGTTTGGAACTATTCGTTTGTATCCATATGACAGATTCTCGGAAAATGACTTTTACCCTCCTGTAATAGAGACTAAATACAGTACCCTGCAAAACAGCTACTCGGTATCCGAATTCCAAACCGTCAGAAGAAGGAATACATCGTATTCCATTGTTCGATAAGTTTTGCATAGGAATCTAATCGACCATGTGAATGAGGGTTCCAATGTCCAATTCGAATCTCCAAACCTAGGTAAAAAGGTATTGATGGAATGGTGATTTTCGGGTATTCTCCCTTCACCCTTCTTGTCCGGGAAAACAGCGAAGAAGAGTTAAAGCAAGTAGCCAAAGTATCTTATATGTGAATGACTCTGACATGAGCACTATTTTTGAAAACTGCGAAATCCTGGCAAAATTTGTTTTTATGTGTGATTTGAAATACTATTGCTTTTTCAAAATTTTTGTGTATATTGAAATTAGTACATCCAAAGAAGACACTGCCAACTTGTATAACACCTTCTATGAATATGTCATACATTATTTTAACAGGTAGATATCTAGGATTTAAAAGCTCATAACTTCACAATTATTGACCTAAACCAAAGATATCCAAATCAAGAGAAGGGTATGGACAAGAGAGACGAAAGCGAATAGAGTGACAACTTTTCGTCAGATTTTGGAACACATTAGATTCATTTACATTCAGGCCAAAAAACATCCGATTTTTCTTCGACGACCTTCGATGAGCTGTCTGTCGCAACAGAGCATCAAAGTTTTAGGGTTTACCAGACTATTGAAATTATAATAGGAATGAGAGCGCCTAACAAGAACATGATTATGGCTTCGGCATGTTTCGATTTTAAAGATTCCAACTGCACTTGTTTGGTGGTGGTCGGTTTAGACATAATTTCTTTGGTTTGGCGAAGGACCGCAAGGATTTCGTTTGAACCTGTGATAGGTTAATCAAATCTGAACTATTATAGAAGTGTTTTAGGGAAAGGGTAACATTTCCCCATGGGTTAACGCAATCATATCTTGACGTTCCGTGGAACTTTGATTTTTCATTTCGGATATCACGGATTTTAGAGTTGTACATTCAGATTGAAGCTAAATGAAAAAGAAGTTAACGTTTTGTAAATCTAAAAATCAATAATGTAGAGCAACACTTACTTCAGTGTGTTTGCTATCCCAATCATCGCATCGTTTATTGAGCTTTGCTTCAATTGATGTCAAAACTGCGACCTGGGATTGTACCTAGTTGAGACAACAGTTAACAACACGACAGCAGTAGAACTGTAGAATTGTGTAGATAATCAGGATTGAAGAAGACTTACATCGGACAGTTGTTTCACTAACTCGTTAGATCGTTTATTAGCATTTTGTGCTTCTTTGAGGGCCTGTAAATTGTACGTATGTCATACTGTTAGCAAAGTGGTGAAGTCTAAGGAGAGGGAATATGGTTAGACTTACTACATCGGAAGTATTGTTTTCCTGGAAAATTTTCCCAATCCTCCGATATTTGATTGAGCTTTGCTTCGATTGATGTCAAACTCACGACTTCAGATTGCAACTAGATAAGGCATTAGTTGGCCATAGTACAACAGTAGAATTGAAGGGCTGCAGATAATGAAGAAGTTCTTACAACTTTTGCTTCAATTGATGACATACCGTGGATTGTAACTTAGATAAGGCAACAGTTGGCAAACTGTATGACAGCTATAATTGGAGAGCTGTGAATACTGAACAAGACTTACATCAAATAGTTGATTTTTCAACTCCTGAAACTGTTCATTGGCTTTTTGCACTTCTTCGAGGTTCTGTACAATTAGAGGTTGTGGATGTGTAAGCATATCTACTGGTTTGGATTTTAGTCTAGGGAGGAGCAACATGGATGGACTTACTAAATTGTAATCACTTTTTTTTCCTGAAGAATGTCTTTGACTCTTTTAGTTGACATATAGTTGGTTGTTTTGCTAGTTTCTGCTCCATATTCAATCAGGCATTGAAAAATATCGAGATGATTTCTAACATCGCGTTCACAGATAATTTCAGCGACGTTCGTAAGAAGAGACCTTCCGTTATCGTTGTTTTTCGACAATACGGCTCCGTTGTCCAGCAATTTTTTGACGAACTCGACATATCGTAATGTACAAGCTATTTCCAGTGGAGATGACATGTGAATTTGCTCTTCCCATTTGTTGACATCCGCACCTTCTTCGATTAGGTATTCGGCGATTTCAAGACTGGGTTCCTACTTTAGTGCGTATGCTAACATGCTTGTATTGAGTCTGTTAAGAAAGTTGTCAGGGTCGACTTGAGCGTCAACACTCAAGCCCTTGCTCACGAGCAGCTTTAGAATTTCCAATCGATTAAAAGAGATGCACACAGATAGGATGTACCAGTGTGATTCAATCTGGTGGATAAACTGCTGCAAGTTGTGTTGAAGAAGCACCAGCCTTGCTCCTAACGCCTACCATCAAACAGCGTTCTCTATACATTCAATATATTTTATTCGTGAAGCCTCATCTTTGTATCCTTTGTATCTTTGTATCCTGTATCCTTTGTAATCCATCCTTCCCTATTTTCTGTATAGCATGATCATACGAATTAATGACGATGAATGTGACGCGACGCGTGAATTGGATTCCTGGCCCGCAATGGAATGTGGAATGCATTTGGCAGACAACATTCCTCCCTCCAGAATATTCAGCAGAACGATATTACGTTGTAATTTCGTATTTTCATTGCAAGTTTAAACGCAAAAACCAGTGAGACTTCCCCCCAGTTGAAGCAGTCACGCAATGAGCTCTACAAGTGGGCAGTGTCTTGCCACATTCCAAGGGCATTCAAATTGGGTCAGGTCAGTCGCTGTTTCATCAGATGGAAAGTACGTCTACAGCGGGAGTTGGGACAAGACAGTCAAAAAGTGGGATTCTTCAAGTGGTCAGTGTCTTGTCACATTCCATGGGCATTCAGAGGGGGTCAGGTCAGTTGCTGTTTCACCAGATGGAAAGTACGTCTACAGCGGGAGTTGGGACAAGACAGTCAAGAAGTGGGATTCTTCAAGTGGAGAGTGTCTTGTCACATTCCAAGGGCATTCTAGTCCGGTCTGGTCAGTCGCTGTTTCACCAGATGGAAAGTACGTCTACAGTGGGAGTGTTGACAAGACAGTCAAGAAATGGGATACTTCAAACGGCCAGTGTCTTGTCACATTCCAAGGGCATTCAGAGGGGGTCAGTTCAGTCGCCGTTTCGCAAGCTGGAAAGTACGTCTACAGCGGGAGTTGGGACAAGACAGTCAAAAAGTGGGATTCTTCAAGTGGAGAGTGCATTGGCACATTTCAAGGGCATTTAAAGGTGGTCACGTCAGTCGCTGTTTCATCAGATGGAAAGTACGTCTACAGCGGGAGTAATGACAAGACAGTCGAGAAGTGGGATTCTTCAAGTGGCCAGTGTGTTGCCACATTCCAAGGGCATTTAAAGGTGGTGAGGTCAGTCGCTGTTTCATCAGATGGAAAGTACGTCTACAGCGGGAGTGACGACAAGACAGTCAAAAAGTGGGATTCTTCAAGTGGTCAGTGTCTTGTCACACTCAAATGGCATTCAGAGGGGGTCGATTCCGTCGCTGTTTTGTCAGATGGAAAGTACGTCTACAGCGGGAGTAAAGACAAGACAGTCAAGAAGTTTGATTCTTCAAGCGACTTTGATTATGCTATCTCCAAACCTAAGGCCGAGATGTCAAAGGGAAAGCCTTCAGCCAAGCGAAAACAAACTGACGAAGGCACTGTGAATATCTATGGCAGTCTGGTTTCCCAGAAGAAGCTTAAGGGTTCATTGAGTAGCAGTAGTGCAACTGATCTACTGGCTGACAACTCTGAAACCCCTATTTCAATTCGAAAAAAGGATATAACACCCAAGCATAAGAAATCGAACAGTCTCGCCGTGCCACAACCAGGTGACACAACAAAGAGCCATTCACCAGCATCTGCATTCGTCAACGTCCCAACGATTAATGAAAAAGCTTGGACTATTAAGGAGGTAACAAATCTCTCTTATACGCATGAAGTTGAGTATGATGGTCACGCAACATACGAAATTGGATATATCAAGTTGAAGAGGTAGAATTTGGCTATCTTTTGTTGCCAATCATCAATTACTTGAAATTGACTTTTAGACAATACTGTCTATGTTAGAAATACGGAACAGTGTTCGACTTTTTTAGAAGCTCTTGATGATGGCCATGCAAATGCCATTACGATGGTGAACACCACGATGGTTGATCAAATAAGAATATCTTATGTCGGCCGAACCCAAAATTTGGCGAAGAGAATGAATGACCAACATTTTTTCATAAACAAGACTGGAATAAAGAAAAAAAGGGGAAGAAGTAACTTGACAAAAACGATGGAACGTTTACGGGCAAGAAAAGATGCAATTATTGTGTTTGTGATTCGATATGTACGTTGGGCTACAGAGACAATCGCAACAACGGTGGAATCGGTAAGGCTCTCAACAGTACGACAGGAAAAAAACCCTTCTAACAGTAGTTCTATAGGAAATGCTTGACTATTATTTCTATCCCTGGAATCAGCAGGTTGGTTGTCCACACATTATAAAGACAAGAACAGAAAGACCGGAGAAGCGCCTCGACATTCACAAAGAGAAGTTTATTGAAATTCCAGAGGTAAGATTTTGATTCTTTGTGTCTCGATATTGAATTTGCTGGCATTGACTAGTACTGTCAAAAAGAGATACTCTTCAAGTAAGTTCAACAATGCCGTCTCCAAACCTGAGTCGGAGACACCGAAGGGAAAGCTCTCAACTGATCGAGAGAAAACTGATAAACCAATGAGAGACATAGTTGACAGTGTGACTTCTTCTGAGAAGCCCATGAGGTTACGGAGCAACTCTTCAAGTGATCAGTCTCTTCCTGACCCATTCCAAGGTCAATCATCTCTAGTGAATTTAGTCGCTTCTTCTCCCCATGGAAGCGATGTCTACAGCGGGAGTCTTGACATGAAATTCAGAAAGCGGAAACGGAGGTAACTTCATGATATTCTCTATTCAGGTCAACATTGCCGTTAACTTGCTTGTTCATCGTCCCACACTTGTAGTCAAAGTGAATACAAAAGAACGATATTTTTGAATAGCAATGGAGGCCCCACATTACTAGTTTTCAAGGAACACTGGGATGGTAAACGTCTTGGACCATTTGCTGAAAGTACACAAAAGGATCTCTATTCGAATCTTTTAGTCTTACAAAAACCCGAAACCCAGCCGTCAGTGCATCCGTTTTCTGGATTAAATCTTCTGAAAGAGTTAGAAAAATCGAAACCCTGTACGGAAATTTTATTGTTGAAGTCGCTGGAGATAATGTCGCTCAGAACTGGGGATGTAGAAACTGAAGTTGAAAATTGTTTAACGGCATATGTAGAAGCCATTCAAAAGAACAATTCGGAAGCTCATCCATTACTTCTGGTGGCCTTAGCCCGTCATACCGCTACTGGAAAAGCTGAAGCTGAATCGTACGTCTCTACTTTTGCGGAACTCTATCCGCAGTCGGTTGATACATGGTTAAATGTATCCGAAAAGTCAGTTTCTGATACCACCCAACTCCCTGTCAAATCAGCTACTACTTCCGTAGAATCAACTGATATCCCTAGAAGCATGTGGAGAGATCTTAGTAGACAACATGGATGTCGATCGCCCGCCATGGACAAGATCCTTGATTTGGTTGGTTTAAACAACGTAAAAAAAGCAGCCGTTACAATTTTTGAGATAGCATTGCAATACTCAAAAATGACACGCGCAAATATTGGCTCTTTCAATTTTTGCTTTGCTGGAAATCCTGGAACGGGTAAAACAACGGTAGCTAAACTTTTTGCGGAACTTTTGCGTGACTGCGGTCTGCGCGGAACCGACACCTTTGTGCACTGCAATGCGCCAAAATTGAAAGAAGATGGTCCCGAGGAGTTTCGAAAGCTGATAACAAACGCTATGAATGGTGTCTTATTCATCGACGAAGCATATGATCTTGATCCGAATGCTGACTTTAAGGGTAAACCTATCGTCGCGGAACTATTAACTGCCGCTGAAAAGTATCAGGATAAACTGTCCATCATCATTGCAGGCTACGAAAATGACATCAATAAAAAGCTGTATTCATACAATGACGGTTTAAAGAGTCGTTTTCAAACTATAATATTTGAAGATTTCGACGAAAATGAATTGTCAGAAATATGGCGACGTGAAATAAAAAGACGAGGTTGGACCAGCGATGATAAAGTGGACCGGATTGCGACAAATCGTCTCTTGAAGGATTCCAAACGTAAAGGGTTCTGCAACGCTCACGCTGTTCGAAACTTGGCTGATCTTGCTTGTCAACGAGCTCTATCTCGCGCTGATTTTAATCAGACGATGATGCTAGAAACTTCTGATATTATCGGTATTCATCCGTTAAAAAATCCAGAAATCCAAGCCCTTTTAACAGAAGTCAATGGAATGATTGGGTGGGCAAAATTTAAAAGGGCGTTTGGAGAATTGATCAAATTGTGTGGTCAAAGTTATGACAGAGAGTTAAATGGAAAACCACCGTTACCGATTTCGCTGAATCGTATGTTTCTTGGTCCCCCAGGAGTAGGAAAAATTGCTGCTGCAAAGTTTTACAGCCGTCTTTTGAAACATCTGAATTATCTATCTGACGGCCAAGTTTTGGAGAAAAAGGCGGATGAATTTGTTGGTCAAGAATCTAGAGAAACGCAAGAAAAGACACTGGTAAGTTTATGCTGTTTATTATTGGTTACAAATTACGTTCAGTCCATTTGACAATGTGTTGGTACCCACTACTAGGGCATCCTACGTTTGGCGCAAGGAAAAGTACTAATAATTGACGACGCCTATGAATTAGATACTGATCATGGTGAAAAAGTGTTGAATTTATTAGTAACGAGAATCCAAAATTCGATGCCAAATGATATGGTAGTACTTCTTGTAGGGGATCATGAACAAATGACGTACATGCTCCAGAATCCAGGGCTCGTTCAATGTTTTCCACTTTCACAAGCATTCACATTTGACTACGACAATGAACATGAACTCCTCCAACTCCTAAGTAACTCCTGTAAACGATCTGGCGTTATTGCATCACATGAATTCGCTGAAAGAGCATTGGAAATATTGACGACACAACGTGATATGCCCAATTTTGCAAACGCAAAGACAGTTGACAAATTAGTTGACGCTGCCAAAGCAAAAATTACTTTCGGATTGGAAGGAGGGTGCACTAACATTCTCATCCCTGAATATCTTGAAATGGCTAAATCGATAGACTCGCAGCATAGTGATAACGAAGATAGCGAGGATCGAGATAACGGAGACAGTGACGGTAGTGGTAACGGTGCTAATGACGCTAATGGTGGTGGTAACGGAGGTGGTAATGGTAGTGGTATTGATGCTAATGGTGGTGGCGGGTGTGGTAGTGGTGGAGGTGGAGGGAGAGGTGGCGGTAGAGGTAGAAGGAGAGGTACAGGTAGAGGTAGTGGTGGTGGCAGAGGTGGTGATAATGGTAATGGAGGAGGAGGAGGCGGTGATGGTGGTGGTGGCCGTCCGTCACAAGACCGCCCACATATAGAATGTCTTGTATGCCGCGCAAATATTCGGTGAGTTTTTTTTAGTCTGTTTTCTTTCCGATGGCACTAAACTTTCTGTGCAGGAACGACGAATGGATGAAACACTTGACGAGTACAAGATATGGAAAACATTGGTGTGATTCTCCAGGAAATATGGATTTATAGTTAGTATTCCACAGAACATATGGCTTAATCGCTTCGTATCCTAACGACGCTCTTATTGTTGTTAGCCGTGATCGAATGAATGGTTGGACAAGAATTCGCCCCGACGACACAGCAACGCCTGAAACATTCAGGTACACAGTGTCATGCAGCGATGGGACATTCGAGATTGCAGTGTTTCCGTTTTTTACCGCCGAAAAATTCGCATTCAAGCTTGGTTTCTTACAATACTCGTATGATCCTTTCATTCAAAGTTCTTCAAATAACTTTTATCAGACAGCTTTGGCTGTCAACGTCGAGGCCCACAACGTTCCAAATCATTTCACGTTGAGTTTAGCCCAGAACAATACGATCCAAAATCCATTCCCACAATCAAATATCTACTATGCAACTCAGTCAACTATGGGTGTCAACGAGGTACATAACAATCCAAGTCATTTGAGTTTGAATCTAGGCCCTGAAAACACAACCCAAAATATCATCACCCTGTTGAATACCCCTTGTGATCATTCTAGTTCAGTACAAGACAACCGAACCCAAAATGTAAGAAGCCAGTCAATGAACCTCGATTGTTCTCTGGAAACTATGATTATCAACCACGCCAATTTATTACCGAACTTCAGCGCTCAAAATATGGCAAACCTTACCGCGCAAAGCAATCATGATTTTAATCAATCGTTCATCGCACCATCAGTACCTTTAGCACC
>JAHLJZ010000177.1:0-14688 GCA_025602915.1 Paraphysoderma sedebokerense
AAGAATAGTATTAAAGTTGAGAGATTAATTGATCAAGAGATGGATAGTATGAAAGCTATTTTAGATTTATTAGATTTTGACAGTGGGGTAGAAGATTCTAATTCGTCCCCGTAATTATCATAGTAGTTTTAGCACTTATTTATTGCATTTGCATCGCAATTTTGTGGATATGCAAAATCTCAGTGCCGGATAATAAAATCGGTATTGGTAAAATATACAGTCCCAGTATCATTGAATGAAGTTTAATGCATGCCAAACTTCATTAGATAACATGAATACTTGCTTCAAAAATCAATTTATTGCAAGTTATAGAAATGTGTAACCCGAGTAGATGTATTCCTGAACAGTGGATGCAATAGATTACTGCTTTCGCATATAGCCTATACTACACTGACCTGACAATCTTCCAATATCACTTCTTACAGAGGTCACAACTTTCTTCCCCTATCTCGTACAACCACAAGAACAAGTTTCCATCACTTTCCTTTCCATGCATTATACGCCATGACGTGCAAGTAGCGAATGATCTTCATATCCCGTTCACTCTGTTCACCAAGTTCACTCCATGTATTCGGACCATATACCAACACAAGTCAACCGTCATTCAACAGCACCGACTTTTTGAGTTAAAAATAAATTTATTGCAAAGAATAATAGTTTACTGGGTATCATCCATGGTCAACATACAGCCAATGGTATATAAGATAATACAGAATACTACAACATTTCGATCGAATCTGACCTAGTGAACTTACAAGAAATTTACAAAAGCAGCAACGAAGAATGCAACGAGGGAGAGGCCAACGGAAGCAGTAGTCATTGCGGCAGAGCTTTTTACACCGCTAGCACCACTGATTTCATCTTCGTTGAGGAGAACATCTGGATCCCAACTAATCTTGGAGTGGTTACCAGGTTTAGTTCTGAAGACAATTAATTTTCTTCCTTCACTTTCGACATGTTCGGAGTCTTTGGTTTCATTGCTGACACCGGCATTGTCGGATTGAACAATCAGGGTAGGATCGGCAGAAATAGTGCCTTCAGTGGTAGCGTTACTGGTAGCATCAGTGTAAAGGACAGTTGATGTCCAGTTGAATTTACCGTAGCCACCAACATTCAAGGAGTTGCCACTGGCATTGTAGTTTTCCTATTCGAGAGAGAAGTTGATTATTTTCCATGATCATTGTGCTTTTGGTATGAAAAGGAGTAAAAATACCTGAATACTAGATTTGTAAGTTATACCCTTGACAACAGCCAAGTGAGAATCGCTGTAAAGGAAAGGGAAGTTCTCAATGACTAGACCATATTTCAACCCATATGGGTGAAGGGTCATATTGTCGACAACAACTTGTTCCTGGGTAACATAAGCGTCAAGTGTAACGGACACATTTTTGCCGGTGTCAGCAATAGGTTTGCTATAGGTGGTCATAAATTTTCTGGCAGATGTACCGACGGCAGAAGTTTGAATTTTAGACCAATATTGAGTGCTGTTACCGAAGAAATTGATGGCGTTGGTACTATTCTTTAAGGATAAACCTCGAGCTTCATTAATTTCAACAATTTTGAAGAGTCCGACTCTGAAACCAAATTTGGTGTCGGTATTATTATCTTTCATGACGAATTTAGCACCCGTGCGAGGGATATCAGCGACTCTATTAATTGAATGAAAATTGTCAATACATGAATATCATTCTGCGTTAATCCAAACCAAGGCAATCAAAATCATACTTTAAGAAGAATTCACTTTCGTATTTAATTGTTTGGTTTTCAAATTGAATTTCAATCTTGGCTTCCTTTCCATCACCACCGACTTCATATTCAATTTTTCGCTTTTGCTCACGAAGCGAGGTGCGGTTTCCAGTGGACAAGTTTTGTTCCGTCTCTGCCGGAGCATTGAGGGCTCCAGAAGCGAGGAGGAGTAACAAGCAAGTAGAAATTGGCAGTTTCATTTTCTTTTACTATTGCTGTTGTCGGAATAGACATGGTGGACGCTCCCCATTTATATATGTTGGCAAACGGCCTTGACTTGCCGAAGTGACCCCTTACATCCGGTGGGGTGTTGTAGCGAAAGTTCGCGTGCTCAATTGTTGACCCCTTTTCTGGCAATCCTTCTGACAATTTTCCCGTTCCGAGCGGCCGCAGTCCCCGCGACAATAGTAGCGTACATTATGAGTGTCGTTTACGCATATTCTGGCCTCCAAGGCCTGCAGTTCTGTTGTATGTTTAGCTCCGAAGTTATCCCCATCATCGACTAGTGTTGAGTCTGAACTGGTGATTTGAACCGTATTTTCCAAGTTTTTATTGAGGCACTGCTCTCAGTATATCTACATCCTTAGACTGAAATGCTGAATACAAGGCCATAAAATGGGGTCACACTGCAGACAATTTTTTATAACCCCACTTCTTCTTCGGCTATCCTATTCCACATACTCCAATTGTTGGTGACTTGCACATTGGACCCGGACGCACTCTTTTTGCCAAAAATATATTTGACCAATCGATAGATTTTTGTTTCCCAGTTGTTCGGATGAGATATCATTGTCGGGGCTCCAATGGAAGCTGCGGATGGTCTTCGTGAGGTTGAAACAACTAGCGGCGACAAAGACGGTCTACGTCGTTCCGCTACCGTCGGAGAAGGTGGCGTTGGAGTTTGTACATTCGAGGCAGATGGTCGACGGGACGAAAATGTAGTTGTACTTGGAGACATCGGCGGAGACCAATCCATTCGAGGTGGTGAACGGGTTATCGGTGACGAAGGTGGATTGTATGAAAATGATGGCCTTCTTACTTTATCTCCCTGGTTTGAGTAACATGATGGAGAAGTCGGTGTAGCGGGTAATGGAATGTATCCATATTTTGCTTCGTACTGATAGACGTATCTGTGTATAATATTTTCTTTGATGCGTTGTATGGTGGATTGAATAGCTGGATCAGTGATGAGAAAATAGGAGCATATTATGGCCTGAATAGTGGCACTAATGTAAGACGCCATCACCAAAGGGAATGTGACGGATTTGTTGATGTAAAGAATCGTTGCGAATGACAGATTCACTGACTGAGTCGCTGAAATGGCCAGACAAAAGAAAACAAGCCTATTCAGACAAATAATTAGCTGCATAATTTCGGGAGGATTGAGCCTGCTTTTATTACCTTCTTGCTATCTTTTTCACCACGCCGCTATTACCAGCCTGGGATGAACCAGTTCGAATAGTAGCATCCATTTTTCGCAGGCCCCGGGAGATAGCATATATAACGCAGGACACTTTAACCGACGTATATATGCAATAACAGATGCAAACTATCACAGGCGCGTACAGTATACCGTACTAACAAGTATCTGCGGTTAATATATGATAGTGGAGTATGACATACCGCCAAAGAAGACTTACTGTCACAGTTAAGGCATTCATCGATGAAGCGACGTTAAACGAACAGCCTGAAAATGCGTTTAAAAACTTTCAGTATGGCGGTACAAGCTTTTCTTCATCGTTTTTGTACTTACTCTTCGTTTTGTTATCGTATGTGTAAACGTTGAAATACAATGGAACTCCAGACGCAGCCGCCGCGAATAGCAGTGCTGCAAGGATATACCATTTAGCATTGTTGGAACTTTCTCTCCTCGAGATTTCAAAGACAACTTGTAATTGCTAGAGTAATTAATGTTAGCCTGCCCTTGCATTTTCCGACTGTTCTACGGCCAAGACATACCCTGGCAATCACTGATGTCAGCAAGACAATCATTAGATGTCCGAATGCGTCTAACCAAATCATTCCCATGCACAGCATAGAATTCAGATTCACATAGTGCGTAAAATATCGGGATGCTCCATAGAGCATTGCCGAAATACATATCCAGCATGATAATGTAAATGTCAACCGTTTTCCAGCCTTTGAGTTCAACCAGAACCGTATGCAAAGATACACTGTTAGAGCTATCAGATTCGGTATCAATGTCGCACCTAGACTTATCGGGATTAGGTACTTCAAGATGTCGGACTCATTTCCAGTTAAGTTGCTTGATTTGCGTACT
Source organism: Paraphysoderma sedebokerense (assembly GCA_025602915.1). Taxonomy (NCBI): domain Eukaryota; kingdom Fungi; phylum Blastocladiomycota; class Physodermatomycetes; order Physodermatales; family Physodermataceae; genus Paraphysoderma; species Paraphysoderma sedebokerense. Next base: position 4,028 of record JAHLJZ010000177.1, read on the forward strand.
GGATCCATTAGTGTCGATGCAGATGAGCCGACGCCGTTCATTTTAAGAGGAAAAACGTTATGTCCTCGACCTGCAAGGGAAATGTCCTAATATGGAGAGATCTTTGAACACCAGTTAATGCTCTGGACCAGGGGGCACGATGCTGCGAATATTTGCCTCAAAAGTAATATTTTGTGGTAGCATTGGATTGTCAACTATTATCTTAATATAGTATCGAACTTGTGGGTCATTGGTGGGGCTGGTTTGTGGGACGCGCCGCTGAGGCGGGTGGAATTTAGTCGTGTGCTTGAGTGCAGAGGGAATTTTGTGCGAGCGAATCCTGATTGGGAAGGGGCAAATTAATGAATCAGGTCACCATTGTGCTACAAGGAGAGTGCATTCAGTCAGTTCAGCTTACATGAACAACAGGTTTGTGGTGGCCACACCATGGCAAAGTGGCAGCATATTGAAGATCGTCACAGATTCACATATCCTGCAGTCATTGAAATTCCCTGTGACACCGATGCGCCTACATAAAAGCTTGCTCTCAAAGTATAAAGCCATAGCGCTAAATTGTTAGATGAATTGCGAAGATGGAGAACGCTGCTACCGTAAGAAATCCTCTGTACTCATGTTACTGTAGCGGATATTGCGCAAATGCCGTAGAAATAATTAAATTGAAGAAAGCCGATAATATTCAGGCATGTACATGAGTTTAACGCAGTTGATTCCTGAAAGACTCCTGGCTCGGTGAGAGCCGCAAGTGAGCCGCAGCGCTCAGGGACTTCAACGAGTTACCGAGTCTGATGGGATACATGTAGATTCATAAATCCAACTCTGAATCCGCCGGACACTTCGAGGAAAACTCTCTTTCCTTCTAATCATGCGACATATCCGAGTATGCACCTTTAAAGTACGATCATGACATCCGAGAATCACCAACAAGTCGGACCCAACACTTTGGGTAACGACGTCGTCGTGAACGTCCACAGCGAAAGTCAACAATCCCTGGAACATTCAAATTCCCACAGCTTTTCTCGTAGCAGTTCCATACGATCAATTACAAATATTGTTCCCATTAACCGAATACGTCCTCTCGGTACGTATATCTTTACTGCCGTACAATTCAACAAACCGTAAACTAAGATAGAAAGTATTCTCTACTCAGTGTCCAATAGACAAAGCCGGACGATACGATGGAACGTTGCGAGCTTGATTGCAGACAATTGGTCTCAAATTACAACAGCCTCTAAAATATATCTGGCAGTGTCGTCCATCTTACACTTAGCACAAATAGCCGGGGGAATCGCGTTACTTGCTGTTTCATTCGCTGACAATTGCGCAGAATTAAAGGGATTTACAGTGGCATATGTGGTTAAAAGTATGATAGCCGTACCAATTGTTTGGTATGTTCACCTTCACCCGATAGCAAGGGAAAGGTTGGATCCATATCAAGTCAGAAATTTAAATGGACTGGGAGAAGTGGAAACTAGAACTTCCAGCACCCGTTTCGCTATGCACATCCAAAGGTATGTTCTCGTACCTGACCCTTCAGTGAAGAGATTTATACCTAATATAGTATATTATAGTCTCAAATCGATGGTAGATTTTGCAGCGACTATGCTGTTTGTTCTTGCCAACTACTGGGTAATTGCGCAACCCGTGTGTAGAGCCGAGTCTCCGAATTTGTACTTGGGAACCGCGATTTGGATGGTCATAAACTACGCAGTTATTCTATTTCCTCTCTTTTTATGCTGTGCTGTTATTTTTTGTCTTCCCGTAGTGCTTGTTTCCTTAAGGCTTGTCCATCTTGGGGATGACCCCGTGCGAACAATGGGAACTTGGATTGGGGGCCCGCTTCCCAGACGCCCTAGGCAAGGATTAACAAAGAAAGAAAAAGAGAAGTTGAAAGTTGTGCGGTTTACTTCAAATTTGTCGAATGAGTTGTTTTCGAATCCGACTTTCAATGCTAGTAATGTTTCGAATCCGAATAAGGAAGGGCTAAACGAATATCCCGGATTTACTGTACCAAATCAAGACGATGCACTATGCGTAATTTGCTTGTCGTCTTACGAAGAAGGTGAACTTCTGAGGTTACTGGATTGCGGTCATCATTTTCATTTAGACTGTGCAAATGAATGGCACTCTGTCAGTAGGACTTGTCCCCTTTGTGTTAAAGAATGCACAAAGACGGACCAGCAGGAAGAGGCGATGGGGAATCATTCATCTGTAACGGTATGAAGCAAAGAGCATTTATAGATTTGTATATAGTAGCATGTGCATAACGGTGTCGGCGAACAGATAAAGAGTGGGGAATAAAAGGATTTGCATTGAGAGAAGACGCGTTCCTCCTTGTATTTACTTTCCGCCTCTGCTCCAGTCCATTTCCAACTCACGGCCTACGAGCACCCAATTCACAAAGCACATTGAATTCCTTCTTCACCTTCATATTCTCCATTTTGTGGTTGCAGACGGTTAGACGATGTCGTTGCTACGGATAGATCCTATTCCCATCGAAGTTAGAGATTGGATGTTCCGTTGTGAAGTGAAAGAATGCATTCGACACGACTTCTTGGACTCTCAGGAAGAAATCACAGCTGAGAACCGAACTATGTTATTAGAGTGGCTGCTGGAGGTATGGTTTTTATTACTTTTAGTCTCCTACCACTGCCTTTTCGTAAGGAGAAGGCATACATGCTGTGACTTCGAAGTTTGTTTGTTTTTATTTTCGCCTAGAATACAACTACAGCCGTGAATTTTGAAAGATTGCGGTTTTGAATAGTGAATAGTAATCAGATAGCGTTATTGGGATTTCAGTTTCAAGAACATTGAATTTCCTGAGTGGCTGTCTTATTGCCGAAAAAATACTTGAATACCATCGATCTAAAACTGATCCGTTCCATACATAGATTATCAACGACCCTTCTTTCGCTTATCACCCAGAAGTATTCCATCTGGCCATTAGATATATCGATAAATTCTGTTGCACCCAACAAATTAAAACATCTAGATACCAGTTACTAGGAAGTATGGTCATTCGTCTTTACTCATTTGACAGAAACGCGTTGTGCATTAATGCTTATACTTACCACGCTCATAGGTGCATGTCTCGTCATTGCGGCGAAATATGCAGAGACTGTTCCATCAATGAAGAAAGGAGCGCCGGGTTTGCTTAGTGTCATGTGCGATTTGGCTGATGATATGTTTTCAAAGAAGGAGTTAGAGGTAATCTTCATGTTGCTCTTTCCGGAGTTAATGTCATTGCTTGCGGACGAATTGCTGAGTTTTTCTTTTGGTTTGCTGCCTAGTCTTATGAGGCTTGCATCCTAAGTCATCTTCAGTGGAAACTGAATCTTGTTACACCTGCTGTCTTCTTCGAAGCTTTCTTGGTGCTTCTACCTCTGACGGATCAATACTTATTACACAGCATTTGGCTGAAAGGAATGTGGATGATGAATAATGCAATGATGGGTTTGTCCTGCTGCATTTCTTTGTAATCGCAATTGGAATTACGCTTAACTTCTTCTCTTTCTCAGACTACACATTCGCGAAGGAGCTTCCGTCAGTACTGGCTATTAGCGCATTGAAAACAACTGTTCAGATGACTGCTCCCGATATGTCCGCCGTTTGCGAAAGTATCATCAAAGATGAGATTAATCGAGTTCAAAAATTTTCAACCATCTCTAACGTGAGAATAATGCTTAATATCGTTCCTCGTTCGGCCTAAACTTACCTCCAAGATTTTTTGGATAAGCAGGGTGCAATCGATACCTTAATCAAATATTACATTGAAATATCACTTCAGGCAGAAGAAACACTGGACGTGAACGTTACCTCTGCTAATAGCCATGCCGGTGACGAGAACATCAACATATTTGATCAATCAAGCCCCAAATCGGCGCATTCAAAATCAAAAGCATTTCGAATGGATACCCCAGGCGAAACCCCGAATCCCAGTCCGGTATTTACATCTGACGGAAACGATAGTGAGAGTGAATACGGAAGTGGAAGTGACTTCTAAAGCTATCATAAAGGAAAACTAAAAAATTTTCTGGGTTGTGTTGTCACTCCAGATTGTATAGGAGGATTCGTCCTTAAATCCAGATACCCTAGAGAAAATTATTTATTCACCTCATGTTCTCGAGAATTTTTGATCTCCAGTCTATTTATCAAGTTTCTTTCCGTTCACTATGTAAATATCAGCTGTTTTTGCGATGGAACTTATACCTAATGTATGCGTAGCGCTTTATGTATCGATAGACACATTCAGGAAAAATATACAGTCAAAAAAATGACAAAAACCTGTTGCTTTTTTTACCAATACGATTTACTTATCGTGATTCCCAACATCGATCGATTGAGCTGAGACGAACAAGCCATAGACTTTAGATTAGACATGTAATTTCCTTCTCAACAAATTCCTCCGCACCCTCATTGTTTGTGCACCAATTCCTTCGCCACTTTTGAAACTAATATATGGAACAGAACGCTTCGATTTTGTATGTCCAAACTCGCCCCCCACCAAGCCGTCAATCCCCCTTACAATTTCCCAAGCAGGTAGGTCTATATCTGTTCCTCTGACTATAGTGTTCACTCGTTTAAGTTCGTCGATAGGGTGGGGACAGTAGAGTATTATTTCTTGTGTAGCTGGGGAAATAGAATGAATGAGACCGAATGAGTGGAATTTGTGTGATGTGTTGAGAGGCGGTATAGAAAGAGTAGCTGATGGAGGAAGGTATCGAGGGTACTGATCAAATGTTTTCGACTGTTCGGAGGAAGATATCGGTGGAGGTTGAAAAGTTGTTGCTTCTAAGTCTTCTTCCAGTAATGCAACAACGGTGCCATTTAGGGCGTAAAGTATATCGGAATATGGCACATCGGTTCCAAGAATCTTGAAATGATAATTCTTCCAAGGTAGTTTATAAATGTAAGGTGAATAGTGAGACAATGGCGTAAAGTCGTACCATGGTAGTGGCCGGGAGAGGGATGGTGAGAGAGGAACTGTGAGAATATTATGATTGTGAGTTCGATGGAGATGAAGAAGTAATGAAAGATGTCGAAGATCAGTCGCCGAAAGTTTGGGTCTAAATCGATGAATACATGTAAGTGGTAAAACAATTTTCGGCGACAAAGAATCTACATACTTCACGTCCTTGGTTACCCCCATAAAATACGAAAATTGGGGGTCCAACTCGGGGCTTTCTAATTTCAATGACCGCAAGGTAGACTGTACACTCAGAAGTACTGAAGAGTCTGCTGGCGGTATGGTCGCATTTGATGGCAATATATGATAAACATGCGTCGGTCGGGACAATTGTAAAATGTTGACTAATAAATCTTCGCCCATTCCTATTATATAGGTGAGTTCTCCGCTGGCCAAAGAAACAGAAATCTAGATACGTACCTTTAATCCAACCTTGAGTGTTTATCACAAGCGGAATTAGAGTTCCTTCAGATTCCCATGTCGTCGGTATTAACCCTTGATATGCTTTCAACAGTGACGAGATACAGCTAATGTAGTAATCTGGGTCGTTTTTCGGCGAAGTGGACCCGATGAATGCGGTGCGATAAGGTTGGTGCTGATGAGTATATGGAGGACCTAAATAATGGATAAGTAGAATTCATTAATCCAATTCACCAAATTTGGATGAAGAATAAAATTACCCAATAAAGGTGTCGAAACAATATTTAATGACACAAGTCCTGGTGATGTGAATTCTGATTGACCGACATCACACTCCAGAAATGCAACCTTAGGATATCTGAGAGACCATGTTAGAACTATGAAACATTAGTCGTTGATAAATATAAGGCGTACTCATTAAGTAGGAAATTTACAAGAAACCGCGAAAAGGTGCTTTTGCCGACGTTTCGATTACCGAAAGTTAATATAATAGGAGCAGATTTCTTATCCGTCTGTAGCATTGACTTAGAGAGCAGGCTATCTACATTTGCGAACCAACTTTCCGGAAGAGAAAGAGCTGATACGCCAGGCGTCGGTCTAACAATCTACTCACATCAAATTTAAATGACGGCGTCGATTGAAAACTGACAGAAGAGAACTAAAACCAACCGGAAAGAACCCGTCAACTCCAATTGTAGTAAATGCCTTTGTATTCGAATCCTCTTTATTGTGCAAATAATCCGGAGTGAAAAGACCTTTATATAAAGGATTTATAGACTCTATCCCAGCAATTCCGCAAAATGAAAAGTCCAAAACAGCTATCATTGTGTCAAAAAACAATCGTCCTGTGTTCCTCAGTGATTTGACGAGATGACTAATTTCTTCATAAAGTTGAGATGAAGATTCAACTTGAAGTATTTCCCCACTTCGTAACGCGGATTCAACAGCCGCTAGTTTTGCTTTGGAAGTAACGTGGGCAATTGATTCGATAATTGCGAGTGGATGTGATTTCGGAGAATAGACCGGATAGAACGGTATGATAGAATCAAGACTGAGTTTGTTTTCTGTCACACCGAGAAGCGAACTCATGTTGTAGCCAGAAATATTGGAGGAACCGAGAACAGCGGAAATCAGAGCATAACCTTGAAAGCAAATAGTCTTGATTCAAACGTAAGATTAATTCGGCCTAAGAACTCACACAACCTGTACAGCAAACACGGAACAAATCTACCTCTCCTTTTCGCAGACCGATGACAGATAATCCATACTTCTCTGAGCGGATTACATTCTTCTCCGACAATTTACATAGTGAAACTGCCTGCATGTCGACTGCCAATCTAATTCAAATGTAAGTCAATAAGAAATTATGCAAGTTATGCGAAAAAGTACCATTGTAATTAGTATACAAACCTTGCATTTTTTGGAGGTGGCAATTCGTGCATATCAAAGCCCTCGACATCAGAGTAATCTGACACGTCTGATACTTCAGTGTCTTGAAGATTATCTAAAAAAAAGAGGGAAATGTTATTCGATGTATATGCACGGTTAATCCATATACAAACAACCTTGTATTTTGCGCTTCTGACCCATCTTCTGCCAATCTCAACGGTCGATTCTGGGACGAGTATCCACATCGCATACAGTGTGTACGCATTCACGTGATTGTCGCTGGGACACGACACGGTGTGACGGTCCCCCTAAAAGTTCTTTCTCAAATATTACCTTGATGTCGAAAGTTTTGATATAGACGAATTGTCACTTCAAATAATTCAAGGTTCGTGCAGCGCTCGAGCATATTTGCGTATATACGCAGAAATATTTAACTTGACCTATCAAAGCATTAGCACAACCTTACACATTTACTACTTTCAACATTATCTATTGTGCCAAGGACATGCCAGCTCAACAATAAGTACGAGTCTGTACAAAGATGGTTTCAATATTTGATAAAATAAAATTCGACGTTGCTTTCTATGTAGGATACTGCTATCATATTCATTTCGTTGTGTTGCTCAGCCGAAACAGTAGTTACTATCTTTGGACTCCAGAACTCTTCGCGACTTCCATCGACTATTCTATGGACCAGCACAATATAACCATCTGACAGACTCCACGGAAGTCCAATTCACAGCTTTAACTGTTTTCCTCACCCGCTTCCTCCCTGTCCATTGAAACTCAGCAAATGGGAGCTCAAATATCGACCGACTACGTTTTTCGCCCAGAAAGAAAGTTCAACTGTGTTTTTATCCGGGGTGCTAAATGGGTTGATAGAATTGAGCTCCGAGGAACCTCCGCTGAAGTGTGTGGGGGAACTGGTGGCGTTAAAACCGAAAATTTTCAGTTGGATAGCAATGAGCATATTGTGGAAGTTTTCGGCCGCAGAAAGGAAGTAATTCAAAGTATCGGCTTTCAGACTTCATCGGGTAGAATTATCGGTCCAATTGGTGGCAGTACCATGGGCGCTTTTGGGAAGGAAGATGGTTGGAATTATCATTATCCGGCCCCAGAAGGACACAGATTAATCTCTTTACGAATGCGAACTGCAACGACTGTTCATGGGGCGGTCGTGGGTGATGTCAACCCTTTGTGGGCCACAGATGAAACTTTCGACGAAGTCGTGCGCAGAGAGCATCAATGCATCGAAGAATCTAACCGTCAACACCTTTTAAATGTTGAAATCGAAAAGTCGAAGGCCCAAACAGTGGCCGCCAACGCTCCTAAAGTAGTTCAAGTATATAAGTTTGGTTAGACCTATATATTTTGGACCAATGTATATCACATGTATCCAACCTTGGTCAATATCACGTATTGTACGATCAGATGTTCCAAATGAAATCAGATTTACATCAGCGTTAGCTCAAATGGAAACGTTCTCATAATAAATTCCAGTCCAATGTCCCGAGTAAAGTCATTCAACAATAACATTCATTCTTGATAATTAGGACGAGCCAGAGCGCACGCGTGCAGCAAATATGCAGTTTAGCTGTTAGCAGCCTCAAATAGAAGAAGCAGAGAGCTAATGGAATGAAAATTCTTTCTATTAAAACTAACCATCTTCAAAATATCTTTCAGTTTTGATCTTTTGTCTGCAACACACAGATGTGCATTTTGGGTGTCTTTCCCGCAACTATGGGCCCCACAGAGCCAGCATAATGCAGTTTTACACCGTCCACACCACTCTCACCTGCTTCTGATTTCCTCCTCGGAAAACATAGAATCTCCAAAATCCGCTGAGAAAACTGCTACATTTGTGGAATTTAGGGATCGGTTCTTCATATCGACTGTTTCTACTCTCATTGATCACAAGCTCGAAAATGTCAGACTCCTCATTTCCTCAATTGTCCAGTCATCCCATGAATCCTTTCCATTTAAATTACAACCTTTCCTACTCGAACTCACATACCCATGCGCATAATCATTCTCATTCTCATTCACATGCTCATCCTAATTCATCGCAACAACAATTTCAGATTCCTCAGTTTATCCCCGCATCTTCTGTTCAATCTCAGCAACCTGTTCCTCCAAGATTTAGGTCGAAGTCCGTATGTAAATTGAAGTGTAAGTTTTGCCAAACCCCAGTTTGCAATAGAGGAATGAAAGCAATCTTGCTGGCAGATGCTGGCGTGGAGTTATTTTCAACTGATACTCCCCCGAAATGGTATGTACATCTCGTTCACATTGAATTTCAATTCAGAACCGAACCCGTCAGTGAGATACATTATGGCTATTATTTACTTTATCGGAAAGATTGTTTAAAATATGAGATTATTCTATCTGTTTTGACCCTTTCTATAGCCTAATTGTGGACGATTCAAACTAACTCCATTGCTTTTGTTCCCTAACCCGATTTCTTTCCTTCAATATTCAAAAAATATGCCTAAAATTCAAATCATTTACTCCATCTAACTCTGCCTGTATGGATTTCATTATCGTCATACCTTTAACAGTGTTCAACTTGTCAACGATGATTACACTACACAAAAGTGTCGTTGCAGAATACGTGATGTCGCTTGTCTCGGATGGTAGGAGTTGGATGTCTTATCTTTCTTCGTTTTCCAGTCTTAAACTTATCCTTACATTAGCTGCTCTATGAATCAACTGACGTCTTTTTTCTGTATTTAACTATTAACGATTGATTTAAATACTTGCTTCCAACAAACGTAAATGAATACAGCGGTAACGTAGTAGGCTATCATGTTACACAACCATGCAAAACATGCCTTGATGCTTGTAATAATGGTCATTTTTGGATGTTTCATATGGAGCAGATTACCTATACGGAGAGGTTAGATAGTTCAGGTTTGTTTGGCTTTCTGTTCCTGAGTTGATACAAAACAAGACCTGTATTCTTATTATCCATTCATTGCTTACACAGGTACAAAAGTCCTGCTTTGGGCATCACTTCCGCATGCAGACAGAGACAAAGAAGTCGAACATGTGATGCTGTATGAGCAGATGTGTCGATGAGAACTTGTTTCACGCCAGCTTCTCCTTACGTTAGATTTAAGTTTGCCAAGAGCTCTAAAGTTTAACTAGGTCGCTTTAGGTTGTGTAACTATAAGGGAAACGAGAGAAGTTTATGAAACCAGTGCAAAGACTGCTAAGGTTTATTAGTGAAACCTTGATACCCCACTTTCAACTTATTGGTATACTTGCGATGCTGGGTTGAATAAAAATGTCCGAGTCATTGATTCCAAATCAGGCACAATCAAGCAGTCAAGCAACTCATTTATACAATGATACTTGAAATTGAACAGTTATCGGCAGCTGGACGGAACTGGACAATATTATTAAGCCTACAACATCTCATACACCCAGGCATCACCAATGAGTGTTATTTATAATTTTTTAATGATCTGTTCCATCAAACTCCGCCATCCCCAATCAAATTCTATTTTTTAGTTTCATAGCCTTCTGGATTCTTCGTTTGCCAATTCCACAAATCTCTGCACATTTCGTCAATACTTTTTTCCGCTTTCCAGTTCAACTCCTCATTAGCTTTTTTGGGATCAGCTGTCAAATCCTTGACGTCGCCAGGCCGTCTATCCACAATCTTGTACGGCAAATCCTTTCCGACAGCTTTACTCATACTCTTTACCATCTCCAAAACTGTACTTCCCTTCCCCGTTCCCAAGTTGTAAACAACACAGCCAGGATTAGCGATGAAAAGTTTATTAAGGGCTGCAAGATGTCCCAAAGCGAGATCGACGACATGAATGTAGTCACGGATGCCGGTTCCGTCTCGAGTGTCATAATCGGAGCCGTAGACGGAGAGGAA
>JAHLJZ010000178.1:0-14647 GCA_025602915.1 Paraphysoderma sedebokerense
ATTGATGACGCCCTCTTGTTTCGTATCGCCGATATGATTGAATAATTTTTGTGAAGAAATGAAGTTCAAAGAGCATATCACGATTGTGAAATTATGAAGCTGCTTTACGGATAATGAGCAACAGGCTATATTTCAACCATACGAGTACAGAAGAATTCCAAGAGAAAGGACGATACTTCAAAACTCAACATACAACTCGGTCATGGAAACAAACTTCCTCTGGACCATATTGGATCCTGCACTCTCCGGCATGGCTGCAAAGTCTGACTTTTGATTTACGATTTCTTCTTCGTATTCTTCAGCATCACCATCACTACCTCCAAGCCGTATTCACCAACCATTTTTGCGCCTTCAAGCTTTAGGTGCTTGCAAGTTACAGTATTTTTGACATATATTATGATCGTGAATGAATTGATTGACTCCTTTCGGTCCCACATTAGTTGTACTAAATGTTTGACAGGTCTTTGTATCTAGGTTGGTTGACATGAGTCAGTGAGTGTTGACGTCGTACCTGAGTGATTTATGAATGAGTGAGATTTAATTTTAGAATGCCATTCTCATGCTATCGCATCATGTATCAATCATACCTGCCTTGGCCTGCTTGTCCCATCTCAAATACGTTCTGTCCAATCCATTGCGACATTAGTAGAGCTTCACTTTAATCTCGCGAATGCTACTCACGACCAGGACTGCTTTGCCTACTTTTTCCCTAAATCTCTAATCAATCGGGCGCTATCAGTGGCACATATACAGAATTGGCAGGCTTCATAGATTTGAAACCCGAGGTGGAAGTCGACGGTCTTTGAAGAGTGACAATGATTCGTAAATACGGGATTGATTAATCAACAGTTCGATTACTTTTTGTTAACTGTTCCACAATTATGTTGTGAAGTCGGCGCTTTCTGTACTTGGTAAAAATGGAATAGGTTGCAGCGAAGGTAAATAAGAGGAGCAAAATAACTTGATAATTTCCAATAACAAAGGCGATGAGCGAAAGCCGAAGAGCACAAAGGAACGGATGAATTGGTTTTAATGACGTGTATTTCAGTTTCTCGGTCTTAGAGTCAATAGTAGCGCCAATACGAAGGGTTCGGCTTGTTGCTGTGTCGTTGTTTGCACCCGATTGTTTCAAAGAAGAAGAAATAGATGTCGAGGATGAGACCGGATTGGAACCGACTTGTACTTCGGACAACACAAAATTTGTGAATTCATTTAACTTCAAATTATCCCAATCCCTATTCGCGAATTCTTGCACCCACAACATAATCCCAGACTGTATAAAATTCTTTGTAGCCTTCTTCGCCACATTCTTTTAATCCGACAAAGTGATCCAATCTTTCGACAACTTTGCGCACGAGATAAATGATCACCCATTACTCTATTTTGAGTATCAGACAAGAAGGCGAAGTTGCCAAGACTCTAAATGATCGACTGTCTTGTGATACATCGAAGTTCTCGCAAGACCCAACAGGGCCATTCTTAAAATATGAAAGAGGTGGACATGGTCGGCGAGACGGAACAACGATACTCGAAACTGTGATTGGTTCATTGTAGCGGAGGGCATGAAAAGAACAGAAGCCATGATAGTAGGTCATATAGGCGTAATACATAATATAAAGAACTAGAGCAACCAATGCGGCAGAAATGCGTGTGGCAATTTGAAATAAAGACGTGAGGGCACTCGGTTCCCTCGATTTAAATGTATCCACAGGTGACTGAGACGACGGAAAGGGAGTTGAGGTTGTTTGAAATGCAAGAGGAGTCTTCGGGATAGAGAAGGTCTTGAATTCAAGGGCTGGTGAACTTATTTCAGATTGATCGAATGATTAGTTGGATGAGTGATATGTGGCGAAGTCAATAGGAGACTTATCCAAAGAATTGTCACTGCCCAATTCCAATCATTCTGGCGGGGTAGAAATCCTCGCCCAAGGAGACCTGTTGCCTTTGCCAGATTTTGACAATTTTTGGTTTCCCCTTCGATCGTTTCCTTTCGGGGCTGCCTTGAAAATTTGGGTAGCGGCTGGCCGATCCGAGAGAGCGTCCAGAATAAATTTTGAATTTGTGGATACTGCTTTAGGGCTAGGTTCTCCAGTCGACTTGGATTTCTTCTTTCGACGCTTAATTGAAATACATTATCATCAGAAAAACTGGTATCTGCAATATCTAGCTGGTCGACATCGATAGTTGAGAGGGATTCGGAACCAAATTCAGAATCAAATGATTTGTCTTTAGAATTCAAATTGCGGTTTGACTTCGATTTCTTCTTTCACTTCACAACTAGTATCGGCCACGTTAACATCTGGATTTGCTTCTGAATCACGATTGTTTTGAATTGATTTCGGATTTGTGATAGCGGACCGTCGGAGTTTACGTCGAGTGATTGATTGTCTGATTTGCGCACTGAACTGCACTGAAGAAGATTGGCCAATGTTATTGGATTCCGTATGTGAATGAGAATTGGCCGTCTGTTGGCAAACTTCAGTGTTTTGGTAGCCTTTATGTTTTCAGATCCATAACGGGAGATAGATGCGTCAGTGAAGATGTCAAATAAAGTGAAGCAAGGAACAAGAGAAGTTAATCAAAATGATGTAGAAAACAACCTAGAGGGACAGATTCCAGTTTGCTAGGACTGACGACACAGTTAGCTTCGACATCCTCGTCGCTGACGGGGAGAGTCCATAAGATTTCTCTGATTTTACCTCTATCGTCGGCGATATGGAGCTTGAAGAGAACTTAGCTTCTTGGCTGATGATGGCAGGAGAGGGACGTCGTGGAACGAGAGAGCGGAACTTTGGGATGGCGAGCTTTGAGTAGTCAAAGTCAGCCTCGGGATAATACAGATCCGAAAGCCATTCTGTGTAGTGTATGAACGGTAAATGATTTATCTTTTGTTGTGGGTGTGTTTATGTCTGGTTGTGGATGAGGGAATGCTTTTGGCCAGTGCAAATGCCACGACAGGAAAAGTTTTCTATCATTACACTGGGAAACTAAATTCTACTATTACAATTTATATTGCACTTTGATAATAGATGATTTAACCCTTAAAGGACAGCAAAGAGTATTTGCCGACGATTCTAGACTAGTCGGCGGTGAATCCTACCCCGAAAGGGGAAGATTTTGATATGTTTGTTGACAATGAAGACATGTCCACTGAACAGAAGGGCAAGAAAAGTAAATTCCGACCATTAACAGAAGAAGAAAGGGCAGCCGAAGTGGCCGCAACCAGAGAATACGAAGAAGGCAACGACGGAATTAAAATCGAGCCATTCAATGTGAGAAAGGAAATGAAGGAAAGGTATGTATTCGCAATTATTATTATTAGGGCGGTTGAGATATATTGACGTACCTTTTGCAAGGACTAATAAAATTGGTTTAATTCCCCCTAACCTAACCGGACAAAATAAGAAAGAGAACACATTCTCGAAACTAATCATATTTTATTAATAACGCGGTCAAATCACAACACTCCAGGAGAACGGTCACATTTTTGATTTTAATTAAAATGATTGGCTTTAGGCGACCTGTTTTGTTGCAGTAGTCTCACTCTTGCTGCTCTTTTCCTTGCTCAATCCCTCAAACTTTGTTTGGAAAATTTCACGAGGTACTTTAGTAGTTACATAGAGATAAGTAGAGAATGAAACTAACGACACAAGGGAATAACCAAAATTAAACACCATGTCAAACACTGTTGTGGGGAATCCAGCCGTTGAAATTGTTGCCAATTTGACAACGAAGAAAACGAGAGGAACAATCAAAGCAATTAAGGTGACCAGAGCCTCGCCTTTATTCTCGATGATGAAAGTAATCAGGCTGGATTTTCTGTATTTCGTGAGTGTACGAATGAATAAGACAGATAGTGCCATCTCGCAAGCAAGCATGAAGAAGGAGCCCATGTTGCCTGCTACGATCGCGATATCCATAAGATATGGTGGGAAAGGTTGGCCCTGCGCAATTAGATTGTCAATCTGGACTTCAGCTCCAAAAATAACAATTTGCGGAATGTCCAGCAATAGAGGGAGGCCGTAACGAATTAGTTGACGTTTTGTTGGTGAGAACGAAATGGATTTTTGCAGAAGAGGTACAGTTCTTTCAATCATCACAGCGTATAGACAATATGCGTAAATGACAAAGATTCCAGGGAAAGGCGCTAAGACGAAAGCTTGCGGTACCACGAAAACATGAAGACTGTAAATAGATGCTGCCGCACAAGAAATAGCCCCAATGGCAACGCAGCAGAAAATGAAAGGGTTTTTTCTCAGTGCATGAAGAGCTGGAGAGGTCAAAATGCCCAAAGTCATTGTGATGGCAATTCCTGCCAAGCAACCAAGGGTCCCAATAGCAGCCGAAGACATTGTCTGTTTATGGTTGGTGTTTCAAAAACGGAAATGATGTCCGAAATATGGCCAATAGGTAAACCAACAATTTAGTCAAGTAACCGGAGTGAACGAGAACGTGCGAATACTCGCTTTATAGCGCACGACAGTTTCTTAAGGGGCAACGTTGTGGATCCATCGACATCCCTCTCAAAAACGAAAATTCTTTAAAGAAGATTCGCTCACACCAACTCACCAGTTCACTTAAATTAAGGGGTACTTGAAGTTGAGAATTGTGGGCCAAAATTTGAAGTCCAGAATCGTAGCAACGAACATTCTTTGAGAAAATTGATGGATATCATACCTCTCAATGAGTTCTCAATGTTCGTTATTCCAATGTTATGTATCCCGGGAGACCCATACAACAAACAATTATACACATGACAACGACCCATTTCAGGGGCTTAATGGCAAATGACGAGAGGAACCAGGAGGTTGAGCTTCCTTTGTCTAATAGACGGAATTTTTTTAGTCTCTGAAGATGTACTTTTCTATAGTATGCCATTCGATGCGACGACTACAATGTGAAAATAATTCATGTTATTTAAACTTTACGAAGAAGTTCTCTAGCCTTTAGCAAAATATGAAGCCGGAAGCGTAGAGTAACGGTCGCCCAGCAGGGCATGACATTGCGTTCCGCGTTGAAAGCTGACAGTCGAGACACCAGCGGCGGGAAAATTTGAACTTGCGTTCAACGGTAATATTCTGCAGTAAACGGCCCAGCAGAGCATTCATGATATAGAACAGTCTTAAGGGCTTATGATGATATAGTGAAAATGTATTCAGCACTTGTATTTCAACTTACCTTATACACATTTTTGTGAACCTAGGCGACATTCAATTGTCAGTGGTGTTCAAATGAGAAATCTGAAACACTTCAAAAACTTACTGTAGGATGACATTACATGTACTTTATAAGCTCAAATGCAATTTTATTTAAACATATACATATAAACACAACCCTACTGAATGACACCAAATCATTTTGTGTATGCTATATAACATATTGCGACAAACATTTGGTTTTTTAAAGTTCTTGTACAACGACATTGTATCGACACTCACTGCACACAGATGCAGTGTCTGAAATTCCGACCACGCAAAAAGGGAAGATATTGAAAGGTCGTATAAGATTAGTTAAAGGGAAAATGCGTTGTTGGAAAAGATTCAAATATATCGATTAGGCCTTCGCATTGCCTACTAGAATTCCATGCGCATGATGAGTAGCTGACTTTTTGATGGTGCCGTCCACTTGTAACGTCGGAGACGATGATGATGAGCCTAGATAATATCCCGTGCCAAATGATATACCCGCTAAAACAACGGAGACGGAGACGAAAGAGAGTATATTAAGAGTTGGAGTTGTAAGTTTGATGTATATATTGTACCTGCAAATTTGAACAAGTTACAAAGTTACATTATGGCGAATTTTAGTGTATGTCATGGTGTAGAAGCCGAAGAAAATGAAAAGGATACGAACCACCATTCATCCTTCTCTGGGTCATTCGTTCCAAACAGAGATAACCACCAATAGGGTACTTTGAATTTTTCATCATCCTCTACATTTATACCTTCGTCCTCATGTGAAGATTCTGTTGTCGTACTTGCTCGACTGTTCTTGGGACCCAAAGGTTTCCTCTTCCTCAACCTTTTCCCCACGGAGCCTGGGCTTCTACTGTCTTTGATGCTTGAATTAGAAGAGCCATCCTTTTCCGCATCACTACGACTAAATATATCCGAATTCAATAACGCAGACGCAACGGAGGAAGTAAAAGATAATGGCGAGGTAGATCTAGAGACGCCACTACGTGGGGAATGCGCTGCGGAATTTAAATTATGTGTCTCGTCGGAATCGTTATAGGTACCTGGTAATATCGTTGAGTCATGAGTGACAGAGGATGATGGATGCGATTGAGAAAATTGGCTTGGATCTTGACAAAGAGAAACTTTCATCGGCGGTGGAGTGTTCGCGAGTCCGCGAGTAGGATAAATTGGGGGAGACGTAGGAGGAGGCATGTCTGGGAATGACTTTGACAGCATAGAGAGGCTTAAAAATATTTTATCGTTAATTGAAACTCTCTCGAAATCAAGAAGTAAAGCTAAATGGATGACGGGAGCGGCAGAGAAAACTTACTATCGGTGCATTACATCTTCATGAGCCTTCGAAGACGGATAAGTTGATATTGGAAGACTACGAGATAAATCATCGAAATTTTTTGGAGAAGTGACTTCATCTTCAGAAAGCTGTTCGGCCGACGAAACAACAGAATGCTGAGCTCGAGGGAGCGCTGTAGAATCGGCAGCAGGGATATTGGAAGACGAAAGGTTTGATGAAGTTGGGGTTGCAGTGGATTTGTTCCTTCGATTGGTTGTGGGAGATGAGTGGGCTTCGTCTTTGTGAATTTCGATCCAAGCTGTTGATTGAATGAGAAATCGATGAGCATAGGGTCAGCGAGTAGCGACAATTTCGAACGAGAAACCAATCAGAAGAAATTTAGATAGATTAATCATCCGTTAGATACGAATCTAATGAAGTAGGCATAAGAAATAAAAATTGGATGAAGTGATTGACAATTACATTCCAATAATTGCAAGGGAGTAACCGGTCGCTCAATTGCCATTGCAGCAGGCGGAGTAGGTGACTGGACCGATGGAATTTCGTCAATCTCCGAGTCATTTTCGGATTTCTGAGGAAAACTAATTTCGGATGTTCCCAACATAGAATAGAAAACTTTATTTGTTCAATTATCGAGATTTGCACAGAATTGGGGTTATCCGATGCGGGATGGAGCGGAGGAGGGACGAGAGAAAGGATGACACACGGATGGACGGCGATTGGTTCCGTTCCAAAGATTCTTCTACAATGGCTGTGGAGTTAGCTTACAGCGATTGATGAAGAGAAAGTGAGGGAGGATGGGAGTGTGCGAGAGTGACGTAATTTCGGAGTTTGCCGAGAGAGGAAAGGAGACTTGTATGGGATGAGGGAGGCAGCCAAGGGCCGGACAGCGAGGGAGGACGAGAAATTGGAGCGGAGACTGCTGGTATTAAGCCAAAAATGTCAGACTGTATTCCTCCGTCGGTTTTCATACACACATAACCACATACCTTATATGATTTCGAGCGATAGATGCAAAGTACGAATGTCTGTCGTAAGAGACGGCCGGACACTCCGAGGCCAGATGACCAGCGGGCCGGGGCCGATGCGTACGCGTGACAGCGTGACAGGCGGACACTTTGGTCATGGGATCTGCAGATGACTCTGTGGTGGCATTCTCATTATTATCATATTCTCATGGGGGAACTGAGAATAATAATGTGAGGAATGCTGACGCTCAATCAAATTCGTCTGTCTGAGTGGGACAATCTGCAAAGTTGTGTTCTGCAACGAGTTCATACAGGCCGCAAGTAGATGTAGACGGCCTTGGATGATTTTGTGGAGTGAGCTGAAAAGCTGTGTGACTCGGCATATTGCATACCTGAGACCAGAAGTTGAAGGCAGATAGATAACATACTGATAACATGCTCATTGCAAAATGACTTTAAGCTTCGTGAATAGCTTATATTTTTCATGTGCAATGTACTGATTGTGTAATCATAAAGACTGACGCCCTGCAAAGTGCGACATCGCCGAATACATTTTTAATTTCAATGATTCCGATTGAGTTGAAAATTCATCAACCAGCATCTCGCACAGTCTCAAACATTTTGAATTCTCTCTTGCAATCCGAATTGCACCTTCGAAAAGGTCCTCTTCATTACCCAACCTAACGTTACCATTCATCGCTCAAAATGAGCTCTGCGACGACCCTGCTGCCGAATGTTCCTATAATACCATTGGAGATGGTTCGTTGTACCTGCCACTCAATATGATTCTTTCCATTAGTTACATGGCTTACTCTCCATGGTGAATGTTTGCTTAGAACATCGAACAAGGTCACATATTGGACACTTTAAGAGGTACGTCAATACGCACTTACTACATCCTATTAGATGTTTTCGATGATAAAAGAACTGTGGGAAACTACGTTGTGTCATTTGTTTAAATCCATCGGGCGCTGCAATGATATTTTCTATTGGAGCGAAACAGCAAACCTTTGTTGTTAACGGAATCGCCTCGTTGTGGTGCTTTCCCACACATTCCGACGCAGCACTTCCAAATTTACTTGATAACATTTGATCAGATTTCTATCCGTATAGTCTTACGACGTTACTATGATTATCCTTTCTGTTGGATTCGGTGTTATGATTTAGTATTTTTTGACGTCCTATCATCTGACCACTCTTTCAGCTGTCCTTCATACCATTATATTTCAACGACTGATACAACCCATCGAGCCCTGCGAACGAACTGTAGAATTTCTGAGTAGAAGCGGAATCTGCTATGTAAGTCTTACATGCTTGTGGAAAAGCTGCTTTTCTTTTCTCCAAGACTTTCTGCATTATATTTCTACATTCCAAATGCACAGGCTGATCAGTTGGTTCATTGGTATTTCATTTTTCGACATCTCATCTAGACTTGCATCAACGACCCCCAAATACACAGACTTGTAGATGAAAAAATAGATGATTTGTGGACGACGTTTCATTCCCGAGGTGTCAGCACGGCCCAACTTGTGATACAATTTTGTGAGAAGAAGGAGAAAAAGCTGTGGTTCACCACCAAAGTCGAGGACGTTTGCTTCGAACAATGGATGATAAATGTGAACTTAGTGAAAGATGGTGGACTAACTCGGTATGATGTTTGAGATATCTTCTTCAATTGACTTCTGCTTCTGCGAGGAAGATTTAAGAGAATTCATGTTAAATGGCTACAATGTGTACTGACTTGTGCATTTGTCGTCTTCAGGCCGTTCATAAAGCGACAATTGATATCGGCTTTAAAAGTCATTGTACACACTGCTATTGAGAGGATGAATAACGTACCTCCAATAGGGATAGATCCCTTCGTGATGTCGGTAAGCATGACACTGCTTTTTAGGATAATATGATTTTCCTTCTCTAATATTCTCTGCAACAGATTTTTATCCCCTCCGTTTCCAACGACACCTGGATTAAGCGAATCACCAAGGACGTGAGAACACTATCTTTGGAGTGAGCTAAGTTTGCGAGGAAACTTGTACATATTTATTTGCTTCGCAAGCTGTTATCATGTAGGTAAGAACGCCCATTATGATATCCGGATATCATTTTAATCCTATACCAGAGCTGTCCATATATAGTTTTTAGATTGAAATCGTTTTGTGTCAGAAATAAACTCGTATAGGCCCGGCGACTGCTGTCACATCGCGGATAGTAATGTTGCACAACTGATTGCTGCTTAAGCAATGTCTGACAGTATATAGAAACAGCGTTGAGTGGAGTCATTCATTGTCCGGCGATGGCTACGCACGAGTCAATGTTAAGGATATGATGATTTGTTGTTATATGCGATCAATACTGCAAGATGTACGGGAACAAGCAAATGCCTCTTCAAAATGATCTGATATTCAGGGAATCACAATAACATGTTCCACCTGCATCTGACAGATCTGTTGCCCACGGTATACACTTTTAAAGAACTTTGTCACCTCGACAAGACGCTAGATAGTGACAATAAGTAATAATGGTATCATTCGGCCCATTATATATTACGTTACTGGTATCATTTTACTCAAAATTGGGAAACTGCGAAGGAAATCTTGAGGTTTCTTAAAAGCAACTTTAGGATGATATATTCGTGTCAGAATAATTTTAGACACTTTGCAGAATGTATTTTCAGAGTTTCGAAGGTTTGATTGAGCATTCAGACAAAACTCTGCCTCAGAAGTTAATCATTATACTTACGATATTGGTTGCAAAGTCCGTGAGCTGCCATCTGATCGTAGGTGGCATGAGTCAGATCTAAGTAATCTAAGTAATAGTTAGTAGATCTAGGAAGATCTATAGTACTGCCAAGATCCCTACAAAAGGTCTCTCGACTTTCAATGGAATCTTCACAATATCAAGACATAGTAATTGCAATCCTCGTCTGAAATTTATTCAACTATAAACTCGAACCCATATCATCAGTCATGCGAGTGAGCTGTCTTAGAACCAAACACAGAGGTTGATGTATTCATAATTAACAAAGTCCGAGTTGCCATGCCATAGTTTATTCGAATATTCTACGGATTATTTAGCAGTATACGAAGACATTATAAATTAAAAAAGGAGTCATAAGATTTATAAACTAAATTATGTACTGTGATTGGTGTCGACGTCTCGTGAACCGCAGACCATAGAAGGTTGATAATTTTCTTATTTACCATGCATATTGGTGTCCTGATAGTATAGATGTTCGAATGGTGTCCTAAAATTCTTTGTAATCAATCAAGCGAGCCTGACGCGCAGACCTTAGCAGAAACCGCACCTTACCCATTATTTTGACTGAGGTCAATTGGAGCAATCCAATATTGCTAAGTGATTTGTCAGATAAATTTAAAGTCATGTAATTATAAAAATAGTAACAAGTTACAGATAATTTATTTTAGAATATCTGCTTATCTTGTGTATTTTCAAACCACAAATATAAAGGGGGCACTTTGGAACCACCGGTCGTCTTAACGATATTATCGATAACAAACAGCAAAAAATGCACATCAAATTGGTATTTCTTGCAATTTTCTCAATTATTATTGGCTCACATGCTATTAATATTCCGAATGTCGTGAGAGTCGACCCTGCTACTCTTTCACCCAATGATGCCAACGCCTTTCTTGGTCACTTGAACACCGAAATCAAAGAAATTATAGAAGGTAGATTATCAGTTTCCAATTGAATTCCTGTTTTGCCCACAATTTAAGTCGCGCGGCCTAATTTGAACTATTGGTTGTAGGTCGTTCCTCGAATTCGGGTAAAGACGAGCTACGAAGGCGCCTGTTGGGATTGCCAGACCTAAAACTATATTTCTCAGCAATCGTAAAAGATATTACTGAATTTGCGAATACTTTTGTACCGGTTCGGGAATTCTTGTCTCAAGTAGGATTTGGCCTGACGGTTACCGAAGTGCTAGCCCAATGCTCTGAACAAAAAATCAAAGAAGGAAACTGGGATACGTGTAGGCATCTTTCTTTTGACCTACAAATTTTCACACAGATTTTCATACTAAAAATTACTTGTAGGCGTTAATCACATATTTGCTTTTGTTGGGAAACTAGGATTTGAGTCTGGGTGTTACAATCTTGGCCAAACTGGTGGGTTCAGATTTCAAAAATCTATATTGCACATTCGTTGCGATTACAATGAGTTTATGCAGATATGTTGACTAACCTAGAATTTCAGCACGTTTTCAAGACAGTCTGACCCAGAAGGCGGTCTGCGGTTTCGCATCAGCCTACATGACTGCATCAATCAAATACCTACTCACATCCAAGACGCCGCTTTTAGGTTGGATTAGTCAACATTTCGATCGATTTATGCAATCGGCGGTTGTAGGAAATTACGCAGAAGCATGGAGACAAATTCACTTTTTTGTTACGGAGCAACGACGGCAATTAGAGACGCATCCCATTGTTCTTGCGTGGGAGAGATCAATGGGATTACTGATGAAAGGCGAACAACCACCCGTCGGTGACCTTCAATATGCTGGTTTCCTTCCACCAAAATTTGCCATTCAGAATAAACAAACCGGATTATGTATTCATCCTAAAAGCGGGGATAACAATGTTCCCGATGGAACCGTGGCGCATCTTTGGACTGGTTGTGACGCTGATTATGTGAAATATGAATTCACACGCACCGGAGCGATTCGGCATGTGAAGAGTGGAAAATGTCTTCACCCAAATCAAGGCAAAAGCGATCGTGGCACACGATTTCATTTTTGGAGTGGTTGTGATTTGGATTACTTGCCTTTTCAACTCCGGGCTGACGGAAATCTGCAGCACGTCAAAAGTAACCAATGCCTCGTTCCAGTTGGTACTTTCCGCCCGAGAAATGGAACGCCGTTGAACATCTGGGACTACTGCGCCAAAGACGATAGAACTACCTATAATATTGTCGCTTAAATAGAAGAATAGACCGCAAATATGTACCGTATGATATAAGAGAGTGTAAATTAACTATAGGACGGGTAGCAAACCGCAACATCATCCTTACTATTGTTCATATTAAACTACATGTATTTTTTTTGAGAATTTTCTTTATTCAGTAGAAGCAATTCATTGCGAGTCAATTTTTTCTTTGGCATATTCACTATCTTGTTCTGCTTGTAACTACGTATAGAATGATCAGTAAAACAAAGCACTTCTCTGACATCTTCCACATGCAGATGACGGTCGGATAATTTGCGATACCATCTTCTGAATTACGGCAAATATCCGCGAAATCTTGTGTAATCTCAGCGATACGGAGAAGGTAACAATGGAACAAATTGTATTGATGATAACACGCTGCGAGTTTCATACGATTACAGAACAGATGCTCTATGCAGCAGAAACTGCGAGCAGTTAAATAAAATATGGATCGATGATAATATGACCTAGTCTTCGACCGGTGGTATTAATGTTTGTCCCTTTCATATACGAAGGATTGAGGAAACACATTACCGAAAAAAAGTGAGTAAAAAAGACTAGCGCCTCGTCAATTGAATATGAGAACAACGACAATGATTTTGAAACGAGACATCTAATCGAAGTGTATTATTCAAAATTAAAAAGTAATAATTCGTGATGCCCTAAGCCACAAACAAACAGTCTATACAGAGCTGTTGGTTGTTGGGGGGTTCCGCCATATCCGAAGATGCCGCAGCTCCTAAATATGGGTTTGATATACAGACAAATAAGCTCATAATAGTCCCATAAAATTGATTTTAGGGTCAAATGAGCAACGCCAAGATCCACAATTCGTGTTAATTTCATGGCACAATAACCACTTGATGCAGCAGAAAATCGTGATTGATGGTCGACCGGTAGAATTGTGATGCTTGTGGCTGCACAAAATATCGATCACTGAATTTCAGTACTTCGAAATATTAAATACCAGAAACAATTCGTATAATTTATCAGTCAATTAATTAGTCAACTTTGCTGCCAACATCAAATGATATAAAAAGAGATTAGAGCCAGCGATCAAATCTATATCCATACTCAACTTTGAAACTCAATATGCAAATCACAAAAATCTTCCTTGCTTCGTTTTGCCTTCTCTTAATCACCGTTGGTGCTAACGCAAGTCCAACAAATTTAACTCGCAGGGCTGACAATCCCGCCTTATCCCAAACTGACGCAGATGTATTCCTACAGCAACTGAACACGGAAATTAAAGAAATATTTGACGGTAAGCAATTGACAAATAGTCGTTGCCTAACAAGGCTCCATACGTCTAGACCGTTAAGTAAGTTAGTAACTGTCGTCTCGTTAGGTCGTTCCAGTGATCCGGGAAAAGATGAGTTACGCAGACGACTGCTTGAACTGCCTGATTTAAAGTTCTACTTCTCGTCTCTCATAAACGATATTAAAGAAATTGTTGATTCGTTTACGCCAATTAAAGATTTTCTTTCTCAAGCCGGTTATGCTACAGCTTACGCTGAAGTGTTACTACAGTGTTCAGAACAAAACATAAGAGATGGAAATTGGGTTTCTTGTATGGATTCTTTCATTAACTGTATTAACAGATCTTGCTTACTTACATTATTTTGCAATGGTAATAGGCGTAAGTCATCAGTTGTCCTTTGCCGCAAGATTAGGGCTGGAGTCCGGTTGTTATTTTCTTAGTCAAACTCGTAAGTATTTTGATGTTGAATGCCCACATCAATACAATTCCATTGATAAACTCCTCAGCTCGTTTTCAGGACTCTCCTACACAGAACGCAGTTTGCGGCTTCGGAGCGGCTTATTTGGCTGCCTCGATTAGGTACATGCTCACCTCAAAAACGGCACTTTTGGGGTTAATCTCGCAACACTTTGATCGCTTTATGCAATCTGCTCTGGTTGGAAACTTTGCAGAGGCTTGGAGACAAATTAATTTCCTTGTCGCCGAGCAAGGCCGAATATTAGAAATTCATCCGATAGTCGAAGCATGGCAGAAATCAATGGGAATAATGATGAACGGAGAGCAACCCCCGGTTGGTGACCTCCAATTTGCTGGTCTACTTCCACCAAGATTCGCCATTCAAAATATACAAACCGGACTATGTATTCATCCTAAAGATGGAGACACCGACATTCCGGATGGTACAATGGCACATCTTTGGAGTGGCTGCGATGCTGATTATGTGAAATATGAATACACACGCACCGGAGCGATTCGGCATGTGAAGA
>JAHLJZ010000179.1:0-14005 GCA_025602915.1 Paraphysoderma sedebokerense
CCGTATGACATCGATTCCAAGCCTTGTTCATGTCCGCGTTGAAAATGAAATAGTAAATTCCATTGCTGACAAAGTAATCGAAAAATCAAAGTTAATCGAAGATTAGTCAAAAATTATATTCGAAAGATATTATTCTGACATGTGAATTTTGAACCAATCGAAATGCGGAATTTGTACTGTATGACATATATTTCACGTTCTCTTCATGTCCGCGTAATAAAAGGAAGAGCAGACATTTCTTCCACACTAATCGAAAATAGAAAGTGTATTGAACACTTTATCATAAATATCGCAATTTTTAATACAATCCGATTCAAAAATGTCGAGGGACCATCGAAATGCCGAATTTTTACCGTATGACTTTAATTAACGTTTACTTTCAGTAGTCCGCGTTGAAAATGAAATGTCAGGTCTTCATTGCTTTTAACTAACCGTAAAAGGTACTTTGAGGGAAAATTTGTAGCAAATATGAAAAAGTGAATTACATACCGATTTGAATATTCTGATTCGTAAATAAAAACCGTTGTCCTGGCAAGTGGCAACTCGTCGGCTATGTTTATATCGCCATTTCTAGAGTCATGGGAGAACCAAATTCTAAAATGCATCCGGTAGATGATGTCGCAGGAAATAATCCAGACTTCTCGGATGTCCTCCAGTAGAAATGTTGGAAAACAAATCAAAGCAGTCGGGAGAAAGAAACGAGAAACTGATGATTTTGTTAGTCAGGTTATTCAGAAACGCTTTGGTAGAAAGAATTTCGACCAAATCTGACGTAATCTCCTCTTATACTTTAAAAGATAACACCGAAGACAGCCGTGATCAGGTCTCATAAATTAAATACTACTCCAATAATTCAAAATGATGAAATCCGCAAAAAGGTTGAATTACTCCGCGGAATAATGAATAGATACGCCAACCGTAGTAGATGTAGTTTCCATGGGAACATCGGTGGTTTGCCCTTATCCATACTCAGGAAGAAGACCGGATTTGTTGCAAGTCGCTTCTGCACAATTTCAGTTTTTTAGTAAAGTAAACAAGCGTAAGTGCGAAAAAATATTGGCGCCATTCCACACACCCCGCACAATTCACCTGCCCGGTTTGCCTCGACTTGTTTGAAATACTTTCAAAAGCACATTTGACATCCACATTTCCGAGCTCTCCGACGAACGAATACAATCTCGTCTGCCCCCGTCTCCGTTGATCTGAACTCTGAAGCTTCTTCGTAAAGCTCAATGAAACAAGTATTCCTTCCCTTTGATGAGCCAGAGAAACTTTGGGTCTCATGTGCACCAATATGGTAGATTCGGCATGTGGGCCGTTCCAGAACCAATATGAGGTATGTAGATTTCATGGCTGAAAACGATCCACAGTTGACCCACTTGACAAAATTAAATACCACACGAATTACACACTGAAAATCCAAGAGAATATTTCAAATGACAGGATCAAGACAAATCAATCGAAGAACCCGCTAATTCCAATTTCCAACGATGAAGACGATGAAAATCAACTCGAGGGCTCTGGTATTCCTCACATTAAATGTATATCTCGTAGAATCATGGGACCAGTGCATTCGGAGAACAGAAATTTGAAACAGTACCTCAAGCCAGTTGTTACAATCAGTTTTAGCGACGCGCAGAGATCGGTATTTGGCTTCACCAGCTCTGGTTACTCGAAAGGAAGCCATCCATGACCTGCATCGTACATTACAAGCTGCTGACAATCTCAACAGTATCCTTCGCAAACCTTGACGTCGGTAAGGATACTGTCGGTGCGCAAAGGATACTATCGTTTTGTTCAGAGATTGTAATGTATGATGGATACGAACATTGCTTTATCGATACTGAACCTACTTATTTTGTATCGATATCATCGCTTGAGAGCTCATAAAAGAATCTGGTATCGACGTACAACAACCACTTATTCACTTTCAACCTACAGATCCATTCCATGCAAATGATGGCTTCCGCCGTAGCTAATATCTGTGCTGAGTGGGAAGCAATACCGCAAACCTACGCCTTTCGCCTTTCCTTGCCCATGGAGCGCATGA
The DNA here is from genome assembly GCA_025602915.1 of Paraphysoderma sedebokerense. NCBI lineage: Eukaryota > Fungi > Blastocladiomycota > Physodermatomycetes > Physodermatales > Physodermataceae > Paraphysoderma > Paraphysoderma sedebokerense. The sequence goes on from JAHLJZ010000179.1 coordinate 2,051, forward strand.
GGCGATTATGCTATCTTCGCAATGAATTTCAGTGTGCTCTATCTGACTTTATACTATTGCGTCGAATTAATATGAATGTATGCTGTGTTAATAGTGAAGGTCATCCTTCAATGTTCTCTCACAGTTTCTTGAGTGGGTTTGAGCAACCTTGGCAGGCAGATAGTAAGTTGAACTGGTGTAATTTCTTTGATGCCGGCAGCCGTAACTGAAGTTCCCAATTTCTGCCAACAGCTTCGCAACCGATGGTTTCTGGATCCCACCATGCGAGAAGAGTTTCATTCTGAAATGTAAAAGTAAGCAAACTCATTCATGAATATAGTCGGTTCCACAAGAAAGCAAAAGAAATCATCGGATTGAAGGAAGAACGATATTCAGAATATTTCTTCTCGTTAGAGACGGACAACCATCCAACATATTGTCGGTTTAATCACGTTCTGATTCTTATGCGCCGCCAGATGTGAAGGAAGTTGAAGGCATTCAACTATTGGCATGTCGAAAGCCCATTTAATTATTAATCGATTTCTATCATGCTTGTCGGCACTTGATTCAACAGTATGTGCCACTATCTTTCGTATTCTCGTCTCCGTAATTCAACGAATCATCCAATACAATTCGCTAACACTGTACGACCGCATAACTTCGACCTCCCGCTGCCCATTATTTTTTAGATTTTTATGAATCGATTCTCCCAGTAATGATTCGTCTGCCAACAGGCATTATATCTACCAGAAACTTTAACATCCCTTGCCGTAAATTGAGTTGAATCCTTCTGTGTTCTTTTGTCGTGGAAAATTGAACCGAAGAATTATTTTTTGCGTACTTATTCCCATGTTTATATCGCGATTACTTCACAACTATCCGTCAAGATGTACTTTCATTATCATTCTTTCACTTGTTTCGACATGTGAATCGCAGTTCAGTGACTAGCCGTAAAGTGATAGCTCTTCGTAATCAAATAAACCGGATGGAGTGGACATGAATCATGTATGAATCAGTACTGAATATCCTCTGCTTTATTGATGTTGAATAAATAGTGGAATCTACACGAATCTAAAGATTTCTACTCTTCTTAATTGCTCTTCAAGAAATTGTTCCCTTCAATGTTTGGAATATTTTTCATATATTAATTGGACCAGGTTCCCTCTCATGCCTTCCATGTGCCTACAACTGTACGCCTAGTACCTCATATAATTCGAAGAGTCTATCCAATCTTACATAAGTGTTCCCGTTTATTGATTGTGGAGCAAAGCAGAGTCCAAGCCTGGTCAACAAAAATTAATACCACAAATAGGAGAATCACTGAATCAGAAACTATAGGGTTGCCCTTACTTGTTGGCTAAATCTCCAAACTGTTTCGACCTTTGTCGACTCGCACTAAGCATAAAATAACGACACTGCTGACACGTCTTTTTCTTCGCAATACTGAGCAGTCTGTTTATCGAAAATGTAAGGTATTCACCGGTTAAAATGAAGCAAGATATAAACAAACATACCTGTTCTGTTGATCTTTATTTAATCGAAGCATACGATAGGCATCTTCGGTTCTCATAGCAAAAACTCTGTCACCTCCAAATTTTCCTACTTCAAGTTTTATAATCAAATGTTGTTCTGTCGTTGGGTTGACCCCCCTTTGGTTCCAGTGTTCAACGACCGCTCCATGTGGCATGAGACTCGAGGAAATACTTCCTGGTCTGAAAGCTTCAGCTGTATAACGCTATAAAAACAAGCCATTGTTAATATGTGAACTATAACCTAGTGTGATGCAGTAAATGCCGCAGGATTCTCTTTACCTGGATTAACCGAGCCTGCCTTGCAAAGTGGATGAGGCATGGGAAAGTAGTATTTCCCCGAAGAGAAAACCGCCTGATCTGTTGCTCTATGCAATATTCTGAAAATGATTTGAGAGCTGTTTGTTACTAAAAGCAGAATGCAGTAAATTATCCTGCAAGTGCTTACGTACCTCCATAAGCAAACCACCGTACCCATTCTACTGAGCTTCCAATTAAACCAGCGAATTCAAATTCATTGATGACGTTGTCAATCGTGGGTCTTTCTTCTACTGGTTGTTGCAACTTCGCAGCCATAGACCGTAACTGTCCGATCTTTTCTTTCTGTGGTTCCAACAGCGCATCAACGCAGGAATGTTTCGTAAAAAAAAACAAAAGAACTTACCTCTGACTGGTCAGCACCATTTGCAACATTCGTAAATATGATACTCAATGCGTACATGTCGGCTGCCAGGGAGTGGATGTTCCGTGCCTGTCCCTAAAAGTGAAATAAGAGGGGCAATTTTGTGAATCCTAGAAATGCTAAATCCAATTCTGGTAACCATGAGACAAAACCAACGGTTTCGGGGTCCCTCTCGATGTATTCTTCGGTAAGAAAGTAAGCCTTGGGGAAAAATAGCGTCAGAGGGGAAACCTACGCTTGATATATGAAAATTGAAGGGATATTCACCTCTAAGACCTCATCCGGACGTCGAGCTGAACCAAAATCAGCCAATTTCCAGACATCCCATTTTTGCATTGTCCGCTGTACTAAGCCCGCCTCCTTGAGCTCCTACAAACATGATTAGAGCGACCGACAGTCAACAATGTTGAAAGACATCGGAAAGCTTACAAAATGACCGAATCCCTCATCATGCAGCGCTTTCACTGCTTTAGTGATGTCGTTGGCGACGATACCAAGCTCCTTTATGAGGAAAGGAGTGCCGAGTTTTAATTAGCGTGTTTTTTTACTTTCGAATCACAACGCAAGTCACGACACTTACCTTTCCGGTCAATGGGCATTTTCGCATGTACCCTTCAAGTGAACCGATTGCGGCGTCCATTACCATGCGAACGAGAATTTCATCCACGGCTTCGGTTAAGTAAGAACCGTGGTATTGAATACAATATGGGTTCGGTTTCAGGGTTTTTAAGAGGGCGATCTCCCTCTGGAGGTTCATTAGATCGTCACGCCTGGCACCCCTGACACTATGAACGAATTTAACGGCGAAGGTGCGAGTGCTGCCATACGCTTCTGTATGGGTGGCGAAATCAACGCCCACAGTATCGTCGTTGTATCTTGAATACAACGGATATACGATTTGATACTTTGTATGGAATTGCACTGAATTGGGGTCTCGTATCTCCATTGTTGATCAAACTAAAGCGATGATTAGTATAGAATTAGGGAACAGAGGATCACAAACAAAATAAACGCCGAACTAGCTGAAGGAATGGATGAATCGACAAACATTGAAGAAACAATTTTTACTCACTCTGTATCAAATAAGAGTAAAGGAGGGTAGGTGGAAGTGGTTTGGATTTGGAAAGAGGAGGAATTTTGTATGCGTCGCATCTGCAGATGATTTTGATCTGCGCGATGTGGTTTGAGCGCACCCTCGGGTTCTCAAAATATATATTGACCGCAATCGAAATTGTGAATACATGATAAACTGGGAATATTATACAAGAAACATTATTTTCACTCTTCAAAAGTGATATGCATTCCTTTAAGGTTGGGCGTACTGGTCAGTTTGGGTTTTGATAATTTATTTTGTGGAACAGCAAACATAGGTGAACCTATGAAGCCAGATGAAGTATTACTGCAATTCAGACAACAGCGAAATGAATGCGCATAGGTACCACTAAATCTAATGCAAATACTGAGGGCTGACAGAGATATTTGAAGCTTAAGATTTCAAACCAATAGTTCTGAAATAATTTTTTTTTTTTTTTTGCATTCAAACACAATGCATCTTTCACGAGTGTTTTAGAATCTGATCAAATCGTAAACTCCAACCTTTTTCACATCGCTTTATATCAAAGATGTAATTACAGAAACTAAAAATGTATATTCAATTTATACTGTCAAAAGAGCCGCCGTTCAATCATATATAACGCATAAATATTTGACATTTAACTCATTTTACTACTTCCATCTCTTAACTATCTGTATTGCGATGTCGCATTCAACGCAGATACCTTACCAATCCGTGGTCGAATTTTACGACACCCCATCTGCTTCTTCCAATTTGGCTAATCTAAACTATTAAACCCTTTGGAGTTTAATTTTGAATAATAACCTTTCTCTCTGACTGTTCTGCGGGGACGGTCTATTCCTAAAGGGACGATTTGCCAGTAAGACACAATGTCTTACAATGTTACAATGACAAAATGTCTTTCGACCTGATCTACTTCATGATCTATGCATACCTTGTGGAGTTTCCTTCTCTTGTTTTAGTGTTGGTTTCTTTGTTGCTCTTTGATCTTCGACCAAAGCCTTCTTTTTAGATAACATAGCCCGGCTGCCATTCACTTTAGAAATAGTAATACATGTCAATGGGAGATAGATTTCAGCACAATATAAGCTTAAAATTGACAATACAATGCAGATATTTCGCCTTTCTGGTAATTCCGGTTGATTTCATCCCAACCTTATTCTTTTTAAGTCTACAAAGACTATTGTTATCTGCTTGATCTCCTAATCAGCATGCATGTATATTTAAAATATAAACCACTTACGGGAAGGTGGAATCCCCGGCTTTTTGTTCAGGGCCGTCCAAAGTGATACTGGATCACGTAGAGAAATCACATTATCCGTTAGAAATCATTAATTATACAACAAAAACCAAGTATCTGCACAACCTCAAAGTCCGTTGTTTCTTGCAGGCCATTCTACGGAGTAGGCAGACCGATGTAGATAAATTCGTTGCAGTATCTCGGTGGTCATCACTACTACTAGTCATTCGGCATGAATTATTAGAGATCCCATCGCTAAAAGAAAAGACAAAATGATGATCAGTTTTCAAGTTGACAATAATGACCTCCGAATTTGACAACATTCGGAGAACGTTTTCTAGTGTAATCAACAAAAACGCATACGAATCGTATTTGGGAGAACGTGGAGTAATTCTTGAAATAGGTTGTCCGAAGAGACATAGCGAATTCGGACCTGCCCCTGCAGGTGCTGGAGAGTCTCTGATTGTATTCCATGTTATACGTCTAGGATCACATGTCTCCATATTGGAACGAAATATATATGTTGTGTCGAGAGGAAGGGTTTGAATTACCGGTGTGGTGGGTGGCGGTCGCGGGATTGACGTCATGTAAGTAATGATGTTAGAGAGTATTGGAGCTTCAGAGCTTATGACCGTCAAGAGAAGAAAAGAAAACAATTCTGTGTTACCAATTCTATGGAGGGTCGAAAAGAGAATGGTGTCTGAGAAATATTATATGAATGTATCCCGAAACGGTCCAATTATCTGTCGAAAATCGTCTTGAAAATCGCGAGAATTCCGACCACCAACATTCTTTTGAGCGGAACTGTTCGAGCGCAAATTCAATTCAAATGAAGTATCTAGGCAGTTTCAACCTGAACGTTTCAGAAGGTTTGATGGTTCTTAATCTAATTTTCATTAGTTTCGATACCAGGATAGCCCATCCCAGCAGAAGTGTTTCAAACGATTATTTTAATTAAATTAAAATAAATGAAATATATATTTAACATTAAGTTACTAAATGAATATTCTGAATATAGAATTCCACTAGAGATGCTTCAATATAACAAATTCCAATACAATGATTTAGCAATTAAAATGTCTGAAAATTTCCATAACACTTCATTTCACATGTGGCATAAGGCTCGAGCAAATAAATCTTGGTCTTAAACCGTTAGCTACCATCACCACCTCCGGGAAAATGCTTCATTCACTTTCCTCATCTATTTCCTACGGCATGCTCAGTCAATTCAGGTAAATTCAGTATATGTACTTGTAGACAGGTCGCATCATCGGCAAACAAGCACTTAACAGTCTGACAAAGCGTAATACAGTTGACACAGACCAGGAGTCTAGGAAGCATTTGCTCAAGCCTTGTGTCGAGACAACCGACAGTGGCGAACCTATCTGCAAGTAACTCTGAACCCTGCGAATAATTCAAAAAGTCGTTCCCATCTTAGATCGTGAGATTTCGGAAAATGACTAGAACGGCACTCTATTATCTACTCAGATGGGCTTACGTACACGATGGGCAGACCTTCGGTTCAGCATAGTGGAGTTTTCGTTTAAGCCCGTAAGCTAAAATTTGGTGATGACATTGGTTCTTAGGCCGGTCTTCGGCCGCAAATTGGAGCTGCCTGCCACAAACAGTAACTTTCCGTTTTGTTGTACAATTTCAAGACAGTAAGTCCTGACGTTAAGCCGCATACGTTATCCTATAAACAGCAATTTGCTCTGACTGGTCAGCATAATATCAAAGATTCGTAGATTGATACTCAATGAGTACAAATCGGCTGTCAATGAAGAAAGGTTTTGCTCCATTCCCCGCAAATTATTGAAATAAAGTAATCCTTTATCTTGTAAGACTCAAGATTTTAAACTTAATTAGAAAGTGAAAATCGTCTCGGTTCCATCTCAACATATTTAGGGGTAAAACGATATTCTTATAAGGGTGGAATGTTAAATATGGATATCACGATTCGTCGTTTGGAATGCATAGTCACCTCCAAAACTTCATCCGCCGTCGAGCCGAACCTAAATCAGCCGAATTCAGGCATCCTAAATTTTGGTGTCCGCCGTAGGAGGGCCAACTAAAAAACTGGCCTCTTTTTAGATCCCATCAATTCAATTGAACCGCAAACAATCAGTTCAAAATCACAGACACCTGATTCCTTACGAGATGACAGAATCGTTCATCGTGTAACGCTTTCATTGCTTTAGTCTAATAGTTGGCAACTATACTAAGCACCTATTCGAGGAAAGCACTATTAAGTTTTCATGCGGTGTGGTTTAGGTTCGAACACACGTCACATCACTTAGCTCTTTCCTATATACCCGGTGTGCATGGTGATGGAGGACGTCGATTAAACTTCTGCACAGCATCAAAGGTGCTAGAAGAGACGATCTGAACAACATCCAGAGGGATCGGTTGATTGAAGAACCTAAAGTGCAATCCGTATTTCATCCAATATCGTATGGTTCTAAAATCGGGATTTGATATATTGGATGAATAGCGATCCGATTATACGTTCTTCAATAAACTGATTTCCCTCTGGAGATTAATCAAATCATCTCTCCTACCACCCTTAATTCTGTGAACGAATTTAATGGCTAAGGTGTGAGTGCTCCCAATTCCCACACCCTTCTGTACGGATAGTCGATATGGACCCTTACGGTATCGTGGTTTTAGTGACGTTGTATCTTGAATGAAATGGATGCTGAAATCATATCTTCGGTGGAATCGCCCCGATTTTGAGTCGATTATTTCCATGAACTAAATCGATGAACTTCGTTAAGAATTAAGGACACCGAGGACCACAAACAAAATGTATACCTTAATCCTAGGGTGGATGAATCGATTGAAATTGGAAGAAACGGTTTTTACTCACTCTGTATCAGATAGATCATTAAGGGTTAAATGGATGCGGTTTGGAAAGAGGAGGAATTTGTATGTCGCATGCGCAGATACTTTGTTGTCGAACATGAGTTCTCAGATTTCGCGATTGTTCAGTCTTTTTTCAATCTTTATATTCTTCGATTTTTTACTGTTGCTAACAGACATGATGGAGTAGGCACGAATCATTAATAATCTTATCCGCTGCTTTAATAATGATTGAATAAAGTTGAATCTACACGGCTCTGATGCTTCTCCTCAACACTCTTTTAGATTCTCCTCAAGAAATCCCACCTCGGGTTCTCAAAATATATATTGACCGCAATCGAAATTGTGAATACATGATAAACTGGGAATATTATACAAGAAACATTATTTTCACTCTTCAAAAGTGATATGCATTCCTTTAAGGTTGGGCGTACTGGTCAGTTTGGGTTTTGATAATTTATTTTGTGGAACAGCAAACATAGGTGAACCTATGAAGCCAGATGAAGTATTACTGCAATTCAGACAACAGCGAAATGAATGCGCATAGGTACCACTAAATCTAATGCAAATACTGAGGGCTGACAGAGATATTTGAAGCTTAAGATTTCAAACCAATAGTTCTGAAATAATTTTTTTTTTTTTTTTGCATTCAAACACAATGCATCTTTCACGAGTGTTTTAGAATCTGATCAAATCGTAAACTCCAACCTTTTTCACATCGCTTTATATCAAAGATGTAATTACAGAAACTAAAAATGTATATTCAATTTATACTGTCAAAAGAGCCGCCGTTCAATCATATATAACGCATAAATATTTGACATTTAACTCATTTTACTACTTCCATCTCTTAACTATCTGTATTGCGATGTCGCATTCAACGCAGATACCTTACCAATCCGTGGTCGAATTTTACGACACCCCATCTGCTTCTTCCAATTTGGCTAATCTAAACTATTAAACCCTTTGGAGTTTAATTTTGAATAATAACCTTTCTCTCTGACTGTTCTGCGGGGACGGTCTATTCCTAAAGGGACGATTTGCCAGTAAGACACAATGTCTTACAATGTTACAATGACAAAATGTCTTTCGACCTGATCTACTTCATGATCTATGCATACCTTGTGGAGTTTCCTTCTCTTGTTTTAGTGTTGGTTTCTTTGTTGCTCTTTGATCTTCGACCAAAGCCTTCTTTTTAGATAACATAGCCCGGCTGCCATTCACTTTAGAAATAGTAATACATGTCAATGGGAGATAGATTTCAGCACAATATAAGCTTAAAATTGACAATACAATGCAGATATTTCGCCTTTCTGGTAATTCCGGTTGATTTCATCCCAACCTTATTCTTTTTAAGTCTACAAAGACTATTGTTATCTGCTTGATCTCCTAATCAGCATGCATGTATATTTAAAATATAAACCACTTACGGGAAGGTGGAATCCCCGGCTTTTTGTTCAGGGCCGTCCAAAGTGATACTGGATCACGTAGAGAAATCACATTATCCGTTAGAAATCATTAATTATACAACAAAAACCAAGTATCTGCACAACCTCAAAGTCCGTTGTTTCTTGCAGGCCATTCTACGGAGTAGGCAGACCGATGTAGATAAATTCGTTGCAGTATCTCGGTGGTCATCACTACTACTAGTCATTCGGCATGAATTATTAGAGATCCCATCGCTAAAAGAAAAGACAAAATGATGATCAGTTTTCAAGTTGACAATAATGACCTCCGAATTTGACAACATTCGGAGAACGTTTTCTAGTGTAATCAACAAAAACGCATACGAATCGTATTTGGGAGAACGTGGAGTAATTCTTGAAATAGGTTGTCCGAAGAGACATAGCGAATTCGGACCTGCCCCTGCAGGTGCTGGAGAGTCTCTGATTGTATTCCATGTTATACGTCTAGGATCACATGTCTCCATATTGGAACGAAATATATATGTTGTGTCGAGAGGAAGGGTTTGAATTACCGGTGTGGTGGGTGGCGGTCGCGGGATTGACGTCATGTAAGTAATGATGTTAGAGAGTATTGGAGCTTCAGAGCTTATGACCGTCAAGAGAAGAAAAGAAAACAATTCTGTGTTACCAATTCTATGGAGGGTCGAAAAGAGAATGGTGTCTGAGAAATATTATATGAATGTATCCCGAAACGGTCCAATTATCTGTCGAAAATCGTCTTGAAAATCGCGAGAATTCCGACCACCAACATTCTTTTGAGCGGAACTGTTCGAGCGCAAATTCAATTCAAATGAAGTATCTAGGCAGTTTCAACCTGAACGTTTCAGAAGGTTTGATGGTTCTTAATCTAATTTTCATTAGTTTCGATACCAGGATAGCCCATCCCAGCAGAAGTGTTTCAAACGATTATTTTAATTAAATTAAAATAAATGAAATATATATTTAACATTAAGTTACTAAATGAATATTCTGAATATAGAATTCCACTAGAGATGCTTCAATATAACAAATTCCAATACAATGATTTAGCAATTAAAATGTCTGAAAATTTCCATAACACTTCATTTCACATGTGGCATAAGGCTCGAGCAAATAAATCTTGGTCTTAAACCGTTAGCTACCATCACCACCTCCGGGAAAATGCTTCATTCACTTTCCTCATCTATTTCCTACGGCATGCTCAGTCAATTCAGGTAAATTCAGTATATGTACTTGTAGACAGGTCGCATCATCGGCAAACAAGCACTTAACAGTCTGACAAAGCGTAATACAGTTGACACAGACCAGGAGTCTAGGAAGCATTTGCTCAAGCCTTGTGTCGAGACAACCGACAGTGGCGAACCTATCTGCAAGTAACTCTGAACCCTGCGAATAATTCAAAAAGTCGTTCCCATCTTAGATCGTGAGATTTCGGAAAATGACTAGAACGGCACTCTATTATCTACTCAGATGGGCTTACGTACACGATGGGCAGACCTTCGGTTCAGCATAGTGGAGTTTTCGTTTAAGCCCGTAAGCTAAAATTTGGTGATGACATTGGTTCTTAGGCCGGTCTTCGGCCGCAAATTGGAGCTGCCTGCCACAAACAGTAACTTTCCGTTTTGTTGTACAATTTCAAGACAGTAAGTCCTGACGTTAAGCCGCATACGTTATCCTATAAACAGCAATTTGCTCTGACTGGTCAGCATAATATCAAAGATTCGTAGATTGATACTCAATGAGTACAAATCGGCTGTCAATGAAGAAAGGTTTTGCTCCATTCCCCGCAAATTATTGAAATAAAGTAATCCTTTATCTTGTAAGACTCAAGATTTTAAACTTAATTAGAAAGTGAAAATCGTCTCGGTTCCATCTCAACATATTTAGGGGTAAAACGATATTCTTATAAGGGTGGAATGTTAAATATGGATATCACGATTCGTCGTTTGGAATGCATAGTCACCTCCAAAACTTCATCCGCCGTCGAGCCGAACCTAAATCAGCCGAATTCAGGCATCCTAAATTTTGGTGTCCGCCGTAGGAGGGCCAACTAAAAAACTGGCCTCTTTTTAGATCCCATCAATTCAATTGAACCGCAAACAATCAGTTCAAAATCACAGACACCTGATTCCTTACGAGATGACAGAATCGTTCATCGTGTAACGCTTTCATTGCTTTAGTCTAATAGTTGGCAACTATACTAAGCACCTATTCGAGGAAAGCACTATTAAGTTTTCATGCGGTGTGGTTTAGGTTCGAACACACGTCACATCACTTAGCTCTTTCCTATATACCCGGTGTGCATGGTGATGGAGGACGTCGATTAAACTTCTGCACAGCATCAAAGGTGCTAGAAGAGACGATCTGAACAACATCCAGAGGGATCGGTTGATTGAAGAACCTAAAGTGCAATCCGTATTTCATCCAATATCGTATGGTTCTAAAATCGGGATTTGATATATTGGATGAATAGCGATCCGATTATACGTTCTTCAATAAACTGATTTCCCTCTGGAGATTAATCAAATCATCTCTCCTACCACCCTTAATTCTGTGAACGAATTTAATGGCTAAGGTGTGAGTGCTCCCAATTCCCACACCCTTCTGTACGGATAGTCGATATGGACCCTTACGGTATCGTGGTTTTAGTGACGTTGTATCTTGAATGAAATGGATGCTGAAATCATATCTTCGGTGGAATCGCCCCGATTTTGAGTCGATTATTTCCATGAACTAAATCGATGAACTTCGTTAAGAATTAAGGACACCGAGGACCACAAACAAAATGTATACCTTAATCCTAGGGTGGATGAATCGATTGAAATTGGAAGAAACGGTTTTTACTCACTCTGTATCAGATAGATCATTAAGGGTTAAATGGATGCGGTTTGGAAAGAGGAGGAATTTGTATGTCGCATGCGCAGATACTTTGTTGTCGAACATGAGTTCTCAGATTTCGCGATTGTTCAGTCTTTTTTCAATCTTTATATTCTTCGATTTTTTACTGTTGCTAACAGACATGATGGAGTAGGCACGAATCATTAATAATCTTATCCGCTGCTTTAATAATGATTGAATAAAGTTGAATCTACACGGCTCTGATGCTTCTCCTCAACACTCTTTTAGATTCTCCTCAAGAAATCCCA
>JAHLJZ010000180.1:0-13747 GCA_025602915.1 Paraphysoderma sedebokerense
GTGTTCTCTCCTTCTCAGCCTTTTATCGATCATGTCCTTGACAACACAAACTCTGGCGGTGTCTGCGTCAACGATACCATTGTTCACATTTCTTGCCCGACCGTTCCATTCGGCGGTGTCGGTGGATCAGGAACCGGTAGTTACCACGGTAAATACAGTTTTGACTGTTTCACTCATAAACGAGGTGTTTTGCACAAACCGCACGGAATGGAGATCTTGAATGACATCCGTTATCCCCCATGGAGTGCGCAGAAAACCGAATGGATCAGTTGGTTGTTGTTCAAGAAAGTTGATGGATAAGTTGGGAATAATTGAGATGATGGAGTCCCATGAAGACTTTCCTTTATGTAAACCTTTGATGTTTCAACCACCAATGAAATAATAGATGATTTGTGTCTTTTGACAATTTTGTATCGGTATCTCCTTCACTGTTAATATATCCAGTTATGCTATCTGTGACATGATGGTTGCTTCATGGTTACGAAGCTTTCCTTTCACTTTAATTGCATGGTGAACGAAATATACTATAACCGGCGCTGCCGTTCAACTGACTTGCCATTTTATTACATTTCTATATTACCCTGAAGGGTTGGTTAAAAAGGAATCTGTCACTCATTTTTCTTAATTGGAAGGATGCTCAAAGGGACCGGCATCATGTCGTGCATGATTTTTGGGATTTCTCGGTCATGGTCACTGGAGGTCACTTGATCGATCGAGCTCGACAATTCTTCGCCGGGACGGCTTCCTGGGGCTGGATACGGGAATGGGCCGTGGTGTGGCACAAAACCTGAAAATTACTGCACAGAAAGAGGAACAATTTCAGCTGGCTTTCAGCACTTTAAACCAATATATGTTGTAGATAATATTCAGTACCACTTACATGCCACATACCAACATCAATATTTTGCCATAAATCACAAAAGTATCAAGACTCACAAGATGTCCGCAACCGATACTTCGGCCCACCATCCACACCAACCCGAACCCGCCCAACTTCCGCTCCTTCCATCTATCGGTCCTCACTCTGTTGAAAAACAAAAACTCACAATTCCATCTCTCGACAATTTCCCTCTCTCAGCGACTCTCCACTTTCCCTCACCATCTACCACCCCGTCACCCACCACACCCACCATCCTCATCCAATCCGCAACCGGCGTCCTCGAACGATTTTACCACGCTTTTGCATCTTTCCTTGCATCCCATGGTTTCATCGTATTATCCTACGACTACAGAGGTATCGGTAACTCTCTTCCTCCTCCACCGTCACCCAACAAACACCCATTATCATCATCCCATCACATCACCATCTCAGATACATGGGCAACAAAAGATCAACCCGCTATGATTCATTACCTTACCTCGCATTACCCAACCCGAGAACTCGTCCTCATTGGAAACTCTGTAGGCGGACATATCCCCGCGTTATCACCCAACGCAGACAAAATTTCTCGTATGCTCTTCGTCTCCGTGAATTCAGCCTACTGGCGAAACGGGCAATCTAAATCCCAAATTTTATTCACATCTTATATTGCTTATCCGTTGTTGGTTCCTTTTTTCGGGTACTTCCCGTCTAAAAAAATGGGATTGTTCGAAGATATCCCGGCTGGTGTGATGAAAGATTGGATGGAGTTTTCGCGGTACCCAAAGTATATTTTGGGGAGGTACCCGGAGTTTACGCCTAATTTTGAGAAAATGAATTGTAAGATATTAGGATTGAGTTTTACAGACGACGATTACGTGACTGAAAGAGGGTTTAGTAGTTTTTTGGAATTGTACAAGAATTGTGAGAGATTTTTTGTTCATGTAAAACCGGGGGAAAAGGGACGTTGGGCGGAAAAAATGGACAGAGTGGCTCATTTTGGATTTTTTATGGAAAATGCAGAAAAACAGGCAGAAATGTGGAGTGCCGTTTTACCATTTTTGAAGGAAGGAAAATTGGGGGATACTTTTGAAAGGGAGGTGGAGATTGAGAAGCAAAAGAAATCAAGAAACGGGCACGGCAAAGCAAAATTATAATGCTCCTTGACTTTTTGGTTTCAAACGCTTTCTCACTGTGTACATAATTTATGTTTTACCGGTAGAAATGATGAATACCCGCTGTTGTATGTTACATTATTAGGAGAGTTGGATTTCGGCTAACCTTCGAGCAACGCGCGAAATTCGGAGTCACAGCGCAGATATCGGTGATTCGGCAGTTATTCTCAGAATCAGGCAGAGAAGTGCCTAATGTGACCATGTAAAATTAAATACAGATTGAGCTTCGAAAATTGAATTTCTTAGTGTTCATACAAGATACACAATACACAACATCAGCATGTAAGCACTATCAATACAGAATATACTATAATTTGCTTCTTGTTTGGTTGTAACCTCTTTTGTCAATCTAAGACATATATTCTTGAGACGCAACTTTCTTACAATTTCATGCTTTTCATCAAGTTCTTTTCAGCGAAATCCCAGTTGACAAGTTTCCACCATGCTATGAAATTTAGAAGAGATCACCGTTAGCATCCAATAGAACTGTGTAGGAGGAAGAAGAATGATAATGATCTTACAATCAACGTATTTGGCTCTGTTGTTGCGGAAATCAATGTAGTAGGCATGTTCCCAAACGTCACAGGTAAGGATGGGAGTAACAGAAGGATCTACATCACACAGCAAACATTTAAACAGTGAGTATTGACGATTATTAAAGCAGAATGGAACGACAATTGACATGATTTGGCTGATGAGCCAAGAAAAACGAAAACGAACCGTTGATGGCACAGCCGGCATCATGGGTATCAACAATTTTCAAAGCACCGGTACCAACATCTTGGACAAGCCATGCCCAACCACTACCAAAGTGACCACCAGCAGCACTGGAGAACTTGGTTTTGAAGTCATCAAAAGAACCGAAAGATTTGGTGATAAGTTTGTTGATTTGGCTGTCAGCAGCAGGGGCGTTTCCGTCGACGGCGGGGCGCATAGAGTTCCAGTAGAAGGTATGCTGTTGACAACGACATTTGGATATCACAACGGAAATATAACGTTAATACCGAAAGGACTCAAGTCAACCGGTGAAGTTGATTTCAATAGCGATCGTCGGTGGATTGTCCGCGCGGTAAACAAACATGGAGTGAAGATAAAGGGTTGATGGTACACAAAGACACATACGTTCCAAACTTGAGCAGCACAGTTGTATACACCAGCGCTGACGGAAGGGGTGTCCTTCTTCTTGATGATTTCGTCGAGGGTGAGGTCCTTGAGGGGAGTATTGTCGATGGCAGCGTTCATCTTGGTGAGGTAGCCGGCATGGTGCTTGTTGTAGTGGTAGTCCAAGGTCTCTGCTGAGATCAAGGGTGCGAGGGCATCGAGGGAGTACGGGAGGGCGGAGAGTTTGTGGGACATGGTTCTTATCTTTCTTTCTTTCCTTAAAAGATGGAATGGAGTATTTTTTGGCAAGAGATGGAGGAAGACGAGAGGATTGAGGAACAAGACTGGGATGACTAAAGGGCCCACCGCTAGGCCACATCGACGTGTCTTCAGGGTCCTTTATTATTTTCAAGCCGCGAAAAGACATGAAAGACATGGCGACAATCACAGTCAATTGCAGGATTGCGATAAGAGGGCAGAAGGGGATGTTTCCAGAAATACTGGTAAGACAGGGAATCGTCTTAAATTTTCATTACGATAGGTCAAGTGTTCAACTTGGATTTTATTATATATACATTGGTATTACAAGGACAGAGCAATATGAGGTAAAGCAGATCTGCTAACGGCGACCAAGTATTATCGTCTTTTCACTGTAACACTCTTTTCGTAAACTTCTTCAAACGTATCCGCTACGTCATTTACGACAGGATCATACTGGTGTCTCGACTTGACGCATTTCGATAATCTATGAGCTGTTAAAATGTCGAACCAGCAATATACAAGTAATATTTAGAATGAAAGCCGGATGAATACTAAAATAAAGATTAAAGTATACCTTCTTCCGCGCATTTTGCCCTATCCTCAGGTCTTGCATTGATACAAGAATGGAATTGTTCAAATTGCGGTAAACAAGAGTGCACTATCTTTTGGAAAGCTGGGATACTATGCCGATTAATATTGAAATAAATAAGAATTTCGATGCCGTCAATTCATTAAATTGTGTTAAGACGAAAAACCAGCAACCCCATGTCAGCTTCACACATGTTATCGGCTTATGGCCTTCAATCAGATAAACCATGACAATACAAACCGATCAGCCAGACATTCGTCTCTTTTTCGTTTTTCGAGTTCGCATCGACCGCCCAATCCTAGGTCAATACAGCTTTGGTACTCCATGATCTCTTCACTACAATTCTTTTGTGCTAATGTCCAGAAAAATGGATGCGTATGTTTGGAAGGGCTCGACTCCGGAGAGGAAGTCGTCGAAGAGGAATGTGGAACTGGTGGTGTGTTGATTGTCGGACCTTGGAATGGCATTTTGCAATAATATAATAATTGCGATTGAACACGGAGTTGTAAATTGTTTTGGTGTCACTTAAGAAAGATTTAATCAAAATGAATAGTTTGCTATTCGATGTTTAAATAGCGAGAGAAGGCAGAGAGCTGTATGAAACTTCGTTAGCGGACCTCAACGATTTAAGAACTCGGCAAACTCTGCAAACAATGTCGCGATTAAAGTGACGTCATACAACTTCTAACTCTGCTCTATCCAATTCTTCAAGGAGTGACAAGAATTGAAGATCCACTTAACACAATTATATGAAAGTTTCATATATGTGGTCGTTTCAGGATCTCTCGATCCTACTACATGCCGTGTCCATCGGTATCTGGTTTTGTCAGTCACATGGATAGAATCATAACATCAACGATTGCATTGGGATGAATTAAACAAAGACGGCTTTATTACAACAATGAATTAACTTCATGTATATTAGTGATATATTTCATTTATGTGGCTGTATACATGCATGAGATGTTTTGCATGCGTATATTTGATTCGATTTTGGTTTACTTGCAAACCCTTTAATAGTGTGTGCTATGTCGTATTATCTTTCCCTCTACATGATGTAGGATATGACCATTAAGGTGATTCTATATCTCTTGATTCTATGTTCTTAACTTGGATGTGCTGAGAAGACATATCGTGAATGCGATGTTAGCATCTTGTCTATCGAGTCAGTTATGATTTATGAATTATTCATATTTACCACGTATGTACTCAAACGGAAGGACCCGTTTCCGTCTCGAACAAGACTTGGTATGATGAAATCCATTTTCGGAACAATGAAGAGCTGTTGTTTGAAAAACTCTACGGAGTTGTCTGTCAAGAATTTGCACCTTTCTTTCATTCGCCTGAAAATCTGTGAACAAAGAGATGTGTCAGAAGAAATGTACATTCAAATTCCGATCTGCAACGTAGACAAAGGAAAAGAATACATACCAGGATCATTAAAAATATTTTGGGAATACAATACAAAACGTGTGCCCCAATTATCGCTGCAACACTTGATACTACCTTCTCTAACGGTGGTTTTTCAATCAAAGTAAGGATAGTAAACACCACTAGGGAGGGTACAAATATCAGGTCTGACAGAAAAATCAAGAACGACAGGACTTTTGATAGCCCACAACGCAATAAAGGATCCAGTTCATAAATGACAGCCCATGAAAAGTTCGAGGATACGGTTTCTTGCTCTAAGATGGTGAATGCTCTGGGTGTTTCAAGCCAAGTAGGTCTCAGAAACAGAATCGGAATAGATTTATCTCTAGGGATGTCTATTCCGGCAGTGTTTGGCATGATGCTCTAAGTACGGTCTAATTTTGGGGATACTGTACATGTTCTTGCCAATGCTATTTATACTGATCCCACCGCAGTCGTTTGCAGTACTTTGAATATTTGAAGTCTTTGTAATCCTTGCTTAAATTCTTACGCATTACTTTTGATTGACATTACCACAAAGCAAGTAAGGCTTAAGTGCATTGTACATTATTGCATATTATACCGAAATATCTGAATTCAGGAATACTTCGCTTCGAACGGATGAAAATTGAAGAGTTACTAGGTTTTATGTGTTCTTTAATTTGTGATCTAAGCGGTGTTTGGAGTCTGTGGAATAGTTGAATGACACGGTTGCCAGTGTTTGAATCTTCAACTTAGTCTTCGTGACAAGATGCCGGAGAGTAGGCGGCCCACGAATGGATGAACATAAAAATTGAACTTTTTGAGTGTCTTACATAGCAATAATCAGGGAACAGTCATAAATAGGACATCCTATCCAATAGGTTGATTATTATCAAATATTCTAAGCTGTTCCATTCTTTTCCCTCGCCATCTTGCATTTTCATGACTGTTGTTGTTCCAATTTCAATTAAAGATTATGTCGTCAGAGAAACCACATAAAATTATTGCTGCTTTGTAGTATTGTTGGCTTAACCGCGCGGCATTTGTTTTAGAGCATCCGTCATCCTTCATCAGATAAAAACTCTTTCATGTTGAACAATACTGGACATGAATCATGGATCATATTTGTTTCCGATCTCCGATAGAACCTAGAAATCCCCTAGCATTTAGTTCGTTCGGATCTGATAAGAACCACGCCTGTCTTGACCACGCGGGGACGGCGATAAGAGAATAATTTCTATTAAGAACAATGCATCTGATAACTACCCAGCGTCATTGATGATTGATCATTGCTATATTATTGATCGAAGATCCAATTTGAATTGTTGAATATTTGAACGGTGGTTGATCTACAGAGCTAATCAGATAAGGACGAAGTTGGATTGTTAATTTGTCGCACTGTTGAATCCCACGATGACTTTTCTGTGACAACATAAGAATAGATCGCATCCGGAGGCTCCTTTCATCTGATATATACTGCTCAGAGCGCCATTACAGCCAAAGAAATAACAACAGGAAGAGATGTTCAACTCGGATCAGCGAAGCATCATTTCAAAATTATTGGCATTAGCATTCCTATTTTCGTTAACACGGTACCTGGTCATTTCGAGGCTACTCACTCCCCGGAAATCAATGACGCTCGGTTTATCTTTATACCAAGACTTATGGGTGCAGCTTTGTTACTCGTTCCCCCTTTTTCTCGCATCTTTCTTGTCACTGGTTACCATCAAAGAAACCGGACACTCGCACGGGAAACTTGAAAACACCTTGTTTCGGGTCAAACTCCTTTTCTTGGTCGCAAACATCGTCCAACTAGTCGGGCCCTTGGTGTCCACATATACAAAAGAGAATCTTAAAATTAATTCATGGTTGGACCATTTAGACATCATATCAGAGAATTCGGCCAAACCGGGATTATGGGATTTGAGTTTTATGTTTGTATTCCTCACCAAGTCAAAATTGTCAATTACCAGTTCATTAGGACTATCATACGAACACGGCCTTCAGATCCATCGCTTCCTTGGATTCCTATCATCATTCTGGTTTTCATTCCATTCTATTGGATACATTGTCATCTATGCGATTGAAAACAAACTCTCCGAAAGTTTATTTCCTTTGTCAACTCGATTAGGATGGATCAATTTTCCTGGTGTACTAGCGTTCGGGTGTCTAATCATGATTTGTGCCACCTCATATCATCGTTTCAGGAGAAGAAACTACAATTTGTTTTATCTTGTTCATATGACTTGGATCTTTTATATTATTGGTCTTTTGATTCACGACATTGAAACACTGGTGGTCTTGTTTCCTACGATTTTGTTATACCTGATCGACAAAATCATTTTGTACACATCGATTTCGTACTCGTTTGACGCTACTCTGATTAAAGTTACGGATGAGGTTGTAAAATTAATTTTACCACTCCCTCCGCATGCATGTAATGGCATTTCCCCCGGCCAGTTCATGCTTCTCCGTGTTCCATCGGTGTCAAGGTTCCAATATCATCCATTTTCAATATCCGCCATTGATTCTACGCATCTTTCCTTCATCATTCGTAAAGCAGGGCCGTGGACAAAAAGATTATTCGGCACTCTGGATCATCAGATTGGTACCTGTAAAATTAATGTCAGCTGTTTGGGACCGATCTCATCAATTCATTTGCCTGCCCATACTGACCGAGTGCTAGTGATTGCTGGGGGAGTGGGTATTGCAAAATTTGCCACGGGTAAATTTTTGGAGAAGTTTTCTGGCAAGATTATTTGGACGATTAGATCTATTGATGAGTTAAATTATATTAATTGGGAAGACTCAGTCAAAAAGTCAGATTGTTATTGGATTATATACATCAGCTCAGGATTAGCCAAGACTCGTCCAACCACGAAATCACTCTCAAGTATGGAGCACGCATTTACATTCGAAGATATTTCGAAATTGGTAAGTTTTAAACAAGTCAAATAGAGTATGCTTTAATATTCTTACCAAGCCTTCTCTTCTCACAGCCCCGACCTTTTTCCAGAACGCACCATTCATTGATTGTCATTCTCGCCCTTGTCATTTCAATTCCATTGTTCCTAGTCTTCCGCACTTTCACGAACCCATCTGACCTTTGCCGCTCAGATAAAGGTTACATCCACAATTTCTGGCGCTGCAGACTTTCGTTCGTCATACTCCCTTTCTTTGTTCCGCTTACAGTGGTTATTGCACTGGGCATGTTTTCTACATATATTCATCGTTCCCACCCTTCGAATACTAGATCACAACAGACAAACCAGGAAGATGCATTTGGTTGTGAAGATACCCATGCTGGATTGCTTGATTTGGAAGAGTTTCAACGCAGGTACGGCCAAAAAGTTCAGTTTCATTCAAAGAGACTTGATTTGCAGAAAGTAGACATTGGGCACTACGACGAGATTCTCGTATGTGGGGGTGCAAAATTGAGAAAGGGTGTGAAAGCTTTATGTGAAAATGCAAATGTGGAATTCGTAGACGAAGGAACTAATTTTTAGGAAACTCGGTTACCTCGCGGATGTATAGTATTATAGGTCATTGTCAAATTGTCATAGGTTTAATCAAGACTGGGACTTGATGAATTTAACCTCAGTTATGTCTGAAAAGTTCCTGAATTTTTTTTTGAATTCTTTTAACACACACAAAGACTCGGTCCACTTCTTCACTCTGCCGGATTCCCACTGTAAAAGACACTACCATCTGGTGAGACGATAACTCAATTCAAATTGATTCTGTTGCGTGTCATTTTAAAATATCAGAATGACAGGCAGCATTGTAATAAAGGATCCAGAAAGAATAGTATTTCCGTTTATGTGAGGAATCAATCGTCCAAGTGAAACTTAGCCTTTATTTATAAACATCTCAGTCGTTATGTTAAATACAGATATAGTACAGTACTGAATTATTATATTCATCAGACATATCGGATTATTGAAGTACAACAGCTCATATACATTAAATTGAAACAGATAAATTATTGATCGACGCCAAGTGATGGTCACGGAGCCATGAGTGTCGCAGTTGTTGGGTGTGCTGGCTTGGTCAGCGCCCGCATTGAAAGACCTCCTCTTTGACTCCGCCATGACCCGGATCACCCTTACCCGCCGCCATCAACAATGTCTTTGATGATTTGATACTGATAAACGAGCCACCGCCACCTGCACCTCCACTACAGGGACCAAATACTCCCATTTGACCCACAACAATGCAAAGTACATCACCCCTTTGGAGCAAGAACGTATCTTCTATGAAAGCGCCCTTCCCACCATAGTACGAACCACTACCTGCGCCTGCCGCTCCCTTGACGGATATCCTATAATTCCCAGCTTGGTACCCTCCACTCTTAGATACCCTGCACCGTCATATTGAAAATACTACTGTTCTGAGCCCACGGTTGCGACGAGTATGCACTTCTGCACGCCGATAATGTAGGACCAAAACGACACGTCGCCCCAGCATTCGTGAATGTATGCGTTGCAAATGAGTACAGGTCAAAACTTAGAGGAAATGTGAAATAGAATGGAGCACCAGGCAACATATGTTCGAACATTGCACGGTAAATGCCTAATCTGGTACCATATGATTCCGTTGTCGTGGGTACTTGATTGGCATTCGGCCAAATGTTGTCGTTGGATGTGCGAGGTTGATCGAGACAAGCTTCCCTTATCTTGACGTTGTACTGATTTAAGGTAGTTGTCTTTTCAAATAAGTGAATGAAAATAAGTATCAGGCAAATAAATGACATGTCAGATCTTGTTTCAATAGACTTTGATTCCGCAAGTTGGACAAAGGAAACAAAATTACAAATCATCCCATAGCTTCTGGTTTGATTCTAACGATATTTTGTCTGTGTGAACTGCGAAATAATATGTTGTTCTCGGGAAAATTTTTTTCGCTCACTACTATAGTAAAAGAGAATGACCTGTTGAATATTTTGAGGGAAGGAGATGGAATGGAACGAAGCTACAGTACATGTTTTATGTATTGTCCCCTTGGAGCTGCATTCGTGCCAGATGACGAAAGTCCACTGCGAGACGTATGCACCGACTGTCAATGAGGGTCTAACCACAATCGGATCGTGGAATCGCCGACCCATTTTATGTCTTGCGCTTTGCAGTTTGCACATTTCAAGAAACAAAGACTGAAATGCATGGTTACGGAAATTGCTGAAAGTAAGCATGGGTGTAACTTGCTTGCAAAGTCGCCATTGTGTGCGACCTATTCGTTAAATTAGCAGCGAGTTTCCGATGTGCCTGCAGCCTAAGTACGTTTAAATCTATACTGACCAATGTGGCGCTGAGAGAATTTCATGATGTTCGCCTAGACTCATTCCGAATCTTTGAAAACGTGAAATTTGTCTTATGAAACTGTTGTCTTGAGCTTTTAGTTCGTTGCCCCCTTTTTTTGGTTTCGTGGATATGCGGGTTCAGTGATGGCTCCAAGTTTGCTAATTGGAAAATACTTGGATAAATAAAAAACATTGCAGATGACGTTAACATATACTCACTTCACACTTGTTATAAACATCAATGATTATGAAAAGTGCGTACTAACCTGGCCAATGTTATCAAACTATACGCAGAGCAGGTTAATTTCAGTGCGTACACGACAAATTACTTGCTGCGTTTCATTGGGTACGATGAAGCAATTAACAAGTGAGCCAAGAGTGATTACAGTCAAATTTTCAGCCATAAATAACCTCCATTGATTTTACTTAAATGTTTCTGCATGCAAAAAAATGAATCTCTAAATACTTTGTCCGTTATTCAGGCAAATTTAGTACCTCGAAACCATTTTGTGTCCTGCCGGATTGTCTCTGGTAGCAATCAGTAAAATTAATCAATGTTTTATATAACCTGATCTGCATTATAAGATTTCAAGATTGACCGTGCCATCATCTCAGATGAATTAGATGTAATTAATAGATAAACCGACTATTCCTCATTTCTGACTGCATTCTGAAGCATAATGTACTTTAATGTATACTGATGCTTGTATTTCACATTAATTATAGATAATATCATATGCCATGTATACTGTTAATTCTTTTTTCATCGAAGTGCTTCTACTTCCGTTGAATTCGCCTTTTTGATTTGGACATACTGCGTTTAGGCGAATAAAAGTCAAAGTTGGTGTTAGATTACTGACTGTCTTGACTAGTTATTTGTCATAGCCTTTACGGTGTATGACATTGTCTACTTACCACACTAGTCCAGTGCGCTACTCCATTATGATCTCGAATCTGACCTGGGATCAAAAGATTTCTTTTCGGAACTACTGACACGTTGCTGGTAAACTTTTCTCGGTAGGTTTGAGTCAAATCGTCGCATTCTCCTCTAATTCGCCTGAAAAGCTGGAGGAGACCTTGTATGTCAGACAGGCTCGATAAGTTTTCTCAAAAACAGCCAATCAAGCTACTGATGAAAATGGGGGAAAAATGACAAACCATATTCATTGCAACTGTAATTATAACGGAATAAAAAATCCGCATGCTCGCGAAAAAGGCATATGCCATCAAGTAAACTCTGTAAGGTGATTGGTCTATTGCATTGATAATAGTGCTACTGATGACGACTAGCGGAATCATCACATTGGACATAAATGTGAAGAATTGTATGAATCTGAATGTTGAACAGCAGAGTAGAGGATCTAATTGATATTTTACAGCCAGAATGAAGTCTGTTTGTACAGCTGGTTGTTCTAAAACGGTGAATGATGTTGGAGATCCAAACCAGTTACGACCGAGATATACAATCGAGATCGGGTCGTCCTGGGGGATATCAAAATTGCCCGAGTTTGACATACTTTTTATGCTGTTCTTTTCTGTCGAGTTGTTGGGATGAGCTACCACGAACAGTATTTATAGAGAGCATGGGATCTTCCTAGGATTTAGTAGTTGTTCCAAGCCCGTGATGCCAAAATGCTTATATACAGCGGGTTCATTTATTTTGTAGGCATAAGCAATGGGGAATTCAAATTCATTGATGTTATCTTAATTGAGACAGCTTAAAGCCATGGCGCTTAGCCTAGAGTATCCTTGCACCTAAGGCCGACTGTTGTTCTATGGTCATTTGAACCACACTTGATGATTGTTTGAGTTGCCGCGAGCAACGCGTGATGTGGAGAAAATCATTGTTGGAAGGGATATTAAGCCCCCGAAAAAAAAAGAGATGCGAAAAGAGGATCAGAAATGTGACCGTAATAATTATTGACTTTGTTGTAATATAGCTCAATTTAAGAACTAGGTTGTTACTTCACTCGGACAGTGTCCTTCACTTGGGACAGTGTCCATAAGAGTCTTTACCGGTTGATGAGAAATGCAATCCTCGACAGCAAATTTGCGCATTTGCTTCGTTAATGATTTAACAAATCATCACTATCCTATGTACACCTGGTACACACCGGAAATATATTGGGGATTGAACGAGAAGGATGTATTTGAATATAGCAAACAGTAGCACCAAATCTCGAATGGAACCCCTTGTATATGCAATATATTCCAACAGTCAGAAAGTTGCTTTGTATTTTTAGAAAAACACATTTAGTATTAACACAAATTGGTGTATTGGATTCATTCAGAAGTGAGACATGAAGAGGACTGCTTTCGTGCGTGTTATCTGCGGAATCTGTCGAAGTAAAAAATGAACCGAGATGACTCCCGAATATAAAAATAATTATGAAGTTGTATTTTTTCCTGTGACATATACAGGAACTAAATATCATTTTACCGTTCTACGAAAGATGGCCCTTTCGGACTGTTATATTCAAGTCGGATGTAATCGGCAACAATACCAGTCACGCCACCTTGTGCAATAACCATGGTGGATGTAAATGTGAAATTCGCTCCTTTCCAAAATTGATGATGAAATCTTTTCGCAGAAAATATATCCACCAGAGTCACCTCTTCTGATATATACATATGCAAGATAAATGCTGTCGCAGTCGCAGATTTCGCCAATGACATCGTCAGCATCCTTGAAACACTCAAAATCAGAAACATTACCCGAAACACATCATCACCAGCAACAGCAACATTCATCGAGTATGCCCGTAACAACAACATCTATATCAATAACAACAGTTGCTATCACGACTCAAACAGCCGTTATCAAAGAAGCGAGTTCGGAAACTTTTAAATCTGCCGAAAACGTCCTCGCTGCTGCTGAAAACTCATCTCGGTCAGAATCCACTGCTATCGATATTCCCAAGTTCGACTCCCCAACACATATGAACGAAATAAATGAGGCATCTCCATCATCTACCAACAGTCATGATACGCAGCAATAAACTCCCACTTTGAAACGACCTACGACAGCTCCACCCACCCTACAGAATGCAACTCGACAACAATCCTCTGACAGC
>JAHLJZ010000181.1:0-13397 GCA_025602915.1 Paraphysoderma sedebokerense
AGTTTTGGGGAAAATCTAATCGTGGGATGCGATTAAAAAAAGTGATGCGTCGACACGATAACAATCACGAATTAGCGACGATTAGCCATGTCGCGCGAGTTCAAAGAAAGAGGGATGTCAAGCACTGCGAATCCTGCGTTACCTTTGCACTTCTGTCTTCCATTGATTCAATAATGCAGCCGGTACCACAATTAGGCAGTTCTTCCACATGTTTTCATCGAGGAAGACGGACAAGAATCGAATGATTTGCACAGTCTGAATAAACCGCAGTCATGAGTCTGAAGATATCCGTGTTGGTCATTTCGCAAGAGAGCAGACTCACCTTCCCTAACCCCATGTCATCACCCAGAATGACATTTAATCCTGCCGTGTATTTTTCCAGCAGCCACTCGACTCCTTCTATCTGGTGTTCATAGAGAACACCGTCAAAGCTTGGAGTGGCTGCATTAAGGTCAATGCCGGAAGTCGTAAACGACGATAAACTACACACGGCTTCGAGGCGTTTAATAAATTCATCCACGTTCTGTCAATGTCGAATAGTTGTCGAATCAAGCGACACAACCGTTAAATCGCAATTCGCAACCAGGGCGCGTGAATCGTGATGAATGATGAGAACCTGTCAGTACGAAGAGAAGAAGCAAAGGTGACAGAATGAGGCCAAATAGAAAAGCACACACACCTCCGGCCCCGATGCCATTTCAGACGGTGTTTCCAGACGCTCTGACTTTAGATACGACATTGCTTGATGTGAAATTTGAGGAAGGATGGCACGACTTAGTATTGCAGAGCAGTCTGTTCGCGCTTGTGCTCGTCCTGCTTTTGCACATCGCAATTTGGGCATGGAGACAGGGAACACAGATCACGACAAGGACACAGAATATAGGAAACACATGAATAATTCTACCTATATGATATATGTCTTGTTGTTCTCGGTTCAATATCCGGCGGTGCATCATTAACAAATGACAAGTGTGGACGTGCCGTCTGGCGTATGTTTAGGATGCAAAAATAATTGTGAAGCTCCTGTTGGAATATATTGGGATAGAAAGTAACAATAATGAACAAGAAACATTCCTCTCTCTTTCGAAACTTCCTATCCTCCGAAGTATCCAGAGACTATTTCCTTCTTCCTGCTTTATCATTTGTTGGCATTCAATCATCAGTCATCACTGCATCTGGTGGCGTCGCGCCACCGTATCATTTACAAAGATCGATATCTGTCTGTTGGAACGATAACAACATCTCTGATGCACATATCCATCATTGATACAGCAAAAATGTTTTGTAATTGTTTCTCAATGTGTCCTTTTAATAGAATGCTGAATAAGTTTCTGTCATAATTTGAACAATTTGGCCGCAGCCCGTTGGCCGCAGCCTTTCGCATCCCTATAAATTCTCGCTTCTTCCCCAATTCTCAATTCCATTCCCTCATCCACATCTGCATCTTCATCCTTCCATCTCAAGAACAGTGATACGTTTCCATCCACAATGCTTTCAGACGAATCCGCTGTAAAAGTAAGTCCAAAGTCGTCACGGCTGCTGTCATCGCGTGAGCCGTCTGCAATCGATCAGCCTGATTAATTCCCTTTTGTTTTTATCTTTGGTGCACTGCTCGACACTGACGTTCCTTCACCTTCTTCTGCTCGCTATATTAGGTTTCCGACATGGATATTGAAGTATCCACGGCCACCGCCAAAGCCTTATTTGATTGGGCTGTTGAGAATGCTCTTTTCATTCATGCAAACCATCAGCCACCAAAGTATCGTTCACAGCGTTTTTGCGATATCTGACTCTCTGTCTGTAACTCTTGCACTGTTTTTCTCTATAGATACTTCAAACAATCGTACATAGAATGCCTCCTTCGACTCGCTCTTCACTTTGGAGGAGATCATGAAAGCGTCGGATTAACAGTATACCTTTCAAAGGCATACAATATTTTTTTGCAGAATGAGAGCAATGCGAAAAACACGCAAGACATCATCAAGAAGTATTTGCCAGCACGCGGTTCTAAACAAGACCGCATTCTTACGGTAAGAATTGTAACATTTCAATCTGACTTGTCCTACATATTAAGATATTGACATATTAATTCGAAAGGGTGAAAAATCAAAACGCGTGCGAACAGTAAAGGATACATATAATGTTGTATCCGATCGTTTAAAAAAGTTGGAATTGAGATCCGACTTTGCGGCTAAGAGATTCCCGCTTTCCGGCAAATCCTGGAAACAAGTCCTCGTCATTCTAAAGATAGTAAACTTGAATGTCCTAGGTAGCAGTATGTTAATGTGCTGTTTACTTAATGATTTCATAGACCGACTGTCGCAGTGACATTTTGATTTGTGGGTTCAGAAAACAAACACACTGTGGTTTCTGCGAATTCGTCGAATATCCAGCCGTTTAATTCAGAAGAGTGTAGGTAGCAATTCTTCATTTTCAATGAATTTATCAATAGAGGCTCACGGTATCTAGTTCTCTGCATTACACGGCATGCAAAATACGACAACGTGTTCGCTGCCAAATATAAATATGGCGGGAAAGACTTTGTGATTAAATTCACCGACAACGAGAACGATGAACGAAGGGAATTGGAGCTCTCGACGTGCATAGCTGAGTTCTACATCTTTGAGCTTTTCAATATCTCTTTTAACCCTTTCGAGTTTTTGTTTCGTGTTGTAGAAAATACAACATCTGTGACTGCATTGTAGTCGCAAATCGAGTATACGACGTTTCGCAGGAAGATTTGTGTAACGTTTTTGGAATGTCAAAGGAAGAAGCCTTGAATTTCAGACACGGTAATATCTATGACATTGACATGCGAGACCGAATCTATGCAATACCGTTAACCATCCGAAACTCTCAAATCGCGACATGCAATAGGTTTTCTGTATCCCGCCTACCCTGCGACTCTGGCTCAGGTATTTATGCAATTGGGCACGACTGGAGTTGAAATGCCGATGGTTCAGAAGGTAGTTTGTGTTTCGAGTATTCCTCGGCAGTTTTGAGGTCTGATTTGCTTTCTTTACATAGGATGCTCTGGCCTACATGGTACTGCACGTGCTGTCGGTTTTACACTCGGGTGGGTATGCATATCTGGACGTTAAGCCAGAGAATATCGTCTTGTGTCTTGATTTCTCGGACTTTCTCTCGAAGTCCCCCAGAGAAATTTTCAAGGCGCTCCCTGGTACGTTGAGATAATTTAACGCTCTCATGTTTCAGTTCTGCGATCCAAAATATTCATTCTGTGGCTTTGCTAGGTTTAGACGCGCAATCAGAAGGTGATGGAGATGAAGCCAATTTATTGAGCGAAACGAGTAGTGCGTGGAAATTTACGGTGCAACATCCACTCATCAAATTCATTGACACGATGAGCGTCACCCCATTCGGTAGTACCATAGATGACGCCGCCGTCACCTTCGCGTACTGCCCTATCCTCGAAGATACAACAGTCGTGTCACCTAAACTCGATTTTCACCCGGCCGCTATGATATTATGTCAAATTTATTTGGGCGAAGGCATTGTACCACCAGAGTTGCTCGCGGGTGTGTCGATCTCACAAGCGACAGCCTTAAAAGACGTTGCTTGGAGGGATGACATAAAAAAACGCTGGCATCAAAGGTTAAGCTACAAGAATGACATGTGGGATCTCTTGGAGATGGGTTTGTGATTTTGAATGCCTTTTTCGTTTGAGAGTTGTGGTAATGATCCCTCAATTTAGCATTATCAACTGATACCGCTGACGTCCCCGAGAATTGGGTAGATTTGATGCTAGCGGTTTTACGAAAACAGATTGCTTTAGCAGAGTCATATCTTGATTGAAGCGACTACTGTTAATTAGAATCTGTGTTTATTCAAAAAATCAATTGCTCCCTTGTCCGCTACTTTTAACTCTCCTTCCTTGTTATGTGATACTCGTTCTTTCAGAAACTTGATACTTGTAGATCTGTATAGGTCTAATCTTCTTTGTTTCTTGTACCTATATTGACAAAATTGCAGATCCTTTTTCAAACTGCAATCTTTTCCACTGCCAAGCCTTAGATTTCGTCCAATAGTATGTTGATGTTGGCTGCTTGTGTATATACTTTGCTAGGCGAATTTAGTTGGTCCATTCTTTTCTTTTAACATTAACTCTTTTGCGGAAAACTTTACAGTAATATTAGATCAAGACGGGTAAAATTAGGACTTCTTTGGGCAGACAGAATGCTCCGGCCATATGTATATTCTTGCGTGGTATGCTTGTATTGTCCTCTCATACTATGGTAATCCACAGCGGCAATATATTTCTTAGTGCAATAAATCCGCAGATTCATACGGCTATAGTGGCTGCATATTTTATTTATTCCTATTCAATTGCACTTGAAGCCAATTGAAGTTCGCTCGAATGGATTCATTAACTGATGCAATGGAATCACTGTTATTTGTGACTTCTAGCGTTGCATTCGGTCTAAAATTCAGCAAAAATGGTCTGACTTCAAGTCTGATTTTGGCCAAACTAGCACGCGAATCCTTCCGACAATACAATGGAAACAATAGCTACAATAGAACAGAATCAATGCTCGCATTCTGTAGCTCACTCAATGGAGTCTCCTCAACCAGTACCACCATCGCCATCGATCACGGTGTTCATACCTTATTCGATGCCTAACCCTCATATGAATCCTTTCAGTGTTGGCGCCCATAGCACAATGATGACAACCGTCCCAATAACGACAATGACAGCACCAACCTCGATTTCTTCACAAAATCCTACAGCTCTTCCAAATGGTACAGCGATGGAACACCTGGATCGTTTTCACCTCCACCAGCGCAATGCGTACCCTATCCTTATCCATCAATACCAATGTACCCGATCGGACACCAATTCCAACCTCAGTATCATTTTTTCAACCCACAATCTCTAAACATGACAGTGTTGTATCCACCTTAACCACATGTACCAGCTGCACCTGTACATCCACCAAGACTTTATTCCAATAACGACCCTATCAAGCAATGAAGGGACAAAAGAATTTCGAAGTTTTTGACAGAATACGAAGAGTTAGCTAGAATGTTTGGAGCGAGTGATAAAGACAAGGCAGAGAATTTTGAGGCCTACATTGATATGGAATATAGAGACCTGATTAGAGATATGGATGCCTACAGGGAAGGGAACTGGCCGAAGTTGAAAGAAGAATTGAAAAGACGATCTAGCCTTGGCGACGCACAATGTTCATCACCAGATTTAGAAAATTTAAGAATAAGAGATGGCAAGTTAATGGACTATGTGGTAAACTTTAAAGGTCTATTACAACTTGGAGAATAGGGGACTATTGGGACCAGTGATGAAGAGAGATATGTTTGTATCTAGATTAGAACCCTTACTCAGAGGAGAAGTCATGAAAAATTTGGAAGCGAAAATACGTACCAAACAGCAGCGAGTTTAGCGGAGAAAGATGTCAAGACGGTAGCTCTCAAACGACAAATTGAAGGATCCCGACGTCGATTCGTGTCTACCAACAGTGATTGCAGAAACGACCTTAGACCGACATGCATTCACTGCGATGGTACAGTTCATGTAAAGAGAGAATGTAAGGAATTAGACGCAGCGATAAAGGAAAATTAAGGGGAGAATGGTATATAATGTGACTGGCGAAGAAGAAACTGAGTTGAAGCTTAACTTGAAGATTGCCGACAGGATTATGGAGACTGTCTTACCTCTCATGATCAAAGTAACTTTAACAATTTCACCATCAGTGAAGCGCGAAGTAGCTAAACGATTGACAAGTCGAAGAATACTGATCGACGGGGACAATTCGAAGTTAAAAGAGAAGCCTAGAGTTCTGTTTGTCGATTATACCGTAGCAGTAATGGCAAGATGGATTAGTTTCATAAAATTGTTTGACTTTGGAATTGAGCACGTACCAGGGAACAAAAATATCGTACCAGAAGTCCTGTCACGCATAGATTTTGACCGCCTTCGAAAACGAGATTTGACAAGTAGCGAGCGAGAAGGAGAAGACATTGATCAATTCGTGAATCGAGAAATGGAGGTGGACTGGATCAAAGTGGGCCATAGAAGGGAACTTGCGGAAGTTTATTTCAACCAACATCATTACAATGAAGAGATTGGAGACTCTAAATCGTTGTGGAGGATCTTTCAAATGATGACTATTGAAATTGAAACGGAAAGCCTCGAAGTTTGAAGTACTTGTATTTTGGCGGAGGGATTTCCAAACGAGAGATGGATGGCGTGACAAGGAAAATCTTTACAGATATTACAGACGAAAACGAGCAGACAAGAGTCATTAGAGAACTACACGACAACAGCGGAGGCCATAGAGGAATAGAAGGAACTTACCAAACCTTTCGGAAACGTTATTTTTGGCCAAATCTATACAAAGAGGTTAGATTATTTGCGGAGACGTGTGAAGAATGTCAAAGGCAGTCAGAAAAGAAGGAAAACGAGGAACTTTACCCTAGCTGGACCACATCGCCATGGATGAAAGCTGGATTCGACATCGTTCATATGTCGAAGGGATTGAACGGCTTACAGTACATTGTAACAATCAGGGATAATATTAACTGGATGGATTGAAGCGAAAGCGTACTCTTCATGGGAGTCACGGAAGCCCGAAGGTTATCGTAGCGGCCAGAGGTGAAAGTTCGTCAAGGGAAGTGATGAAGTTTGTGACAGAAAAGGGAACGCAAATGATTAGAACTACAGCTGCGCATCCGCAAGGAAATGGTGTGGACGAAAGAGGACATCAAGAAATTGTCAAAGCAATTGCAACGAAAACTTACCGAAACCCGAATAAAACGGGTACATGGTGTTGTAGTGAGCACATGGTGTTGGAAATATACCGCATTGTATTCAAAGGTATAATAAACAACGGTTTCATTGGAAGCTGGATCGTCGACAGATAATTATGCATCGATTTTGCTGTTTTGAAAAATGCATTATTGTTTTGCAATTCCATGTCAGGTCACTGATGGCCCAAGTTGTATGAAATTTTATGACTGTGATGATATCTGCTGGTCTCTCTCGTTCATTCGCATTGCATTTCACACTTAAAATGGTTTAGACAAACTTCAGACGCACAAGCTAAGGAAAAATTTGGATTGCAGTTCCTGTCGTCTCAACGCAGTTAATTGCAGTGTGTCGACATAACTGATCGTCATTAGAATATCTAATGCACTACAGGGTACTATTAAATTAGTCAGTCAAATTCAGCAGTCAGGTTTCAGAGCTCGGTTCGTGGGGAGGATGAAGTTACTCACTAGTTGCTTCTTCAAACTGCAAAAAGCATTAAGTACAGTCTGGGTCCTCTATCCGTTTTGTTTCAATTCCTCACCCGCCGATTGGGCCATAATATCGCATTCGTTGACAGCTGCAGTACGAAACCGCAATCAATGAGTTTATCATTCACAACTCCCGATGAACATTGAGACACTGTATTTCAGCAAACGGCGACGCAAGAGGGCACATTCGTGTAGGAAACATATGGGAATAAGGGCAAATAGTTGGGGAGTAGGGATTCCAGTTGATTGAGGATTGTCTGATATTGCTTTATCATTTCGGATGGCATATTTCGTCAGCACCATCAGTTTGAGCATACCAAAGGTCGTGAATTTGAAAATATTCATCTTACCTTGAACGAATAACATACGGAGTGACATTTTGAGTTCATATTACGACGAAGTAAACATTGTTGTCGTCAACAGACGGCAGATGCAAACAAAACACAGTCAGAAGCAGATCGAGAGTAAACGAGAACTCCTTGCCCTGACAACTCGTCGTATTTCGTATCACCAGTTGTGGAGGTCAACAATGATTCCTCGCATTATCTATGATGCTTTGAGGGGGGAATGGCCCGGTGCGACTACGAGTTGATGTGACTGCAAAATCGTGCTAGAATTGGCGAAGGATAGCGATCAAAAATCAAGATCAACCGTCAGCAAGAATGACTGATACCAATAATAAATAATGGGCATTTGGGCTACTCTACCTCAGTACAACTTCCTTCAAAAACTTCAATTCATTCGTTGAGACCTCACACCGGACTTGAGAGTTGGTGTTCTCAATAACAAGGGCCAAGGCAAGATGCAGACGGCGGAAATAATGTTGGCATACGGATTGTACAGAATACGAGACTGACTGAAGTTGTTGACTGTTTGGCAACGATGAAAGTCTACAGACACATAAGATTATCTTGTATTAATTTGCTGAGGCACGAATATGCATGAATTTTCCCTCTTGCATACGCGACGCCGTTATGTCTTGAAGTCATTTACTCTTAATATTAATCGTGTTGATAATTTGTCATATGCAGCGCCCATAAAAAATTTGCAAGGATTTACTTTTATGTTATATGCTATGTTGGTCAGAGGTGTTAATGTTCAATTATTATATAAAAATCTGCAGTGTCATAAGACTAGATGATCTATGGGCGACACCACAAGCGGATGCCCAAATTCATTTACTCTTGTATTAATTTTGTTTAATTAAGATTTAGTCCTCAGAACACAGGATCCTTGCCTTGCCTTGTCGGGTCACAAAAGCTGCATTCAATGAATCAAATGGCGGACGCGAGCGAATCCTGATTGCATTCCTGCCGAGGCCACACCCTTCGACACAAAGATATTCGATCAGAGATAATTTGTACCCGAGAAGCTATACTTTCTCACTCTTGTGATCCGTCTCTTGCTATCTCCCCTCGACTGATTTCATCAGAACCGTCCTTCATTCTGGTATTCCCTAGTCCCCACTCCGATGCTGGCAAACGCACATCAACCCAACAATCCGCACACTCAAAATGGCCAAAAGTCGGTGAGATTTCGGCTTCCAGAAGTCGAGGTCGTCGTCCCGGTGAGGGAGAGGACCGTCGGTAATTTGAAGGTTGCTATCAACTCAATCGAGAAGGCTAACATCCCGGCGGAGGATGGAGCTACGACGCCACCGACGACCTCTGAAGATACTCATAATCATCAACCTGATCGCCAGTATTACACCAGCAATGACTTGCTGATTGAAACTCCAGAAGAAATGGCGAGCAGACTTCAGTACGTTTCTGCTTATGTGTCCTCATGTCAGATTTCTGTCATTGGGACTCGGTCGCGGATGATTTACTGATTGCTATATGCTTTCTGTATAGCCCACTCCAACAAGCAAGATATTACTCTTTAAAGAGAATTGCGGTTCGTTTTCTACGGAATTGTTGTTACATTTAAATTCAATCCTCAGAGATTTTCTCAGCATTCTGTCATAAGCTACACTAAAAACTCAATTTGCCTTTTAGGAACTGACCGCGTCGTGCCGCTCACAAGGAGCAACTGACGCCACCCCAAAAATTGTCAACAAATCTAAAAGAATTCGACAACCGAAATTGGCGACTAGCCCACATGAATGCCGCCGATCTGAAAGATTCAGACAGCAAATCGTCGACTCTATTCAACCTATCAGTGACACCAATGAAGAGTTGGTGACTTGCCAGGATGCCATTGGTGTCGGTTCGGCAAAACTGTACCAATCAAAGGAGGTGGCTAGCGTAACCTTTCGATCGTCTATATAATGATTAATCTTGATCTGACTCAAATTTCTGCCTCACCCTTGGCTGTGATAGGTTGTCAAATCGTCCATCACGGGTTTGTTGATACACAACGGGGTTGTGTACACATCCGACAAAATAGGTTCGTCTCAATTCCTACCTCGTTGAATTAGAATAGTCCCCTTCAGCTCAGCTCTCACCTTTCGTTTCTAGGATGTATCAGCGCTTGGAATATTTCGAATGGGTGCTCCCTCCTCAAGCAAACTCAGTCCGCAATTCACTCTTTAGCCCCTTCATGGCCGTCGGGCATGGTTGGACTATACACGGAACCCTCCAAACCTTCTGGAGGATTACTTTCGATTGACGCCCAAAATTTAGATCTCACTTTCCGGCCCCTTTGTGTAAACCCAACTGCGATTTACGCAAACGACACAGATGTGTGGGCAGGAACTGCTGACGGACGTGCCGTTTTTGTCGATCTCAGAAGCCAAGGAGGGTTTAGTTCTGAATTAACGTTACAAAGTTTCGGAGCAAAGAATATCACTAGCGGAATCCAGAGTATAGGTAAAATAGGAAATGTGTTGGCATTTTCATTCGGTTCCAAAATCGCCTTGGTGGATTCCAGAACCAACAAAGCCATCGATGCATTTGATTGGGAAAATGGTCCTGGGGATTTGTCATTTCATTCTAGTCTTCAGTACGGATTGGTGACTGGAGAGGCAGGGAGTATTGGTGTTTGGGCAGATATCGGTGTTAGTGAAAAATGGAAACCACCGTCTTGTTTCAAGCACAATATCAGAAGAAATGCAAGGTCAGTAAGTGCTTTTACTAATCATCAAGACGACTTAAATTTAACCCTTTTCAACTCAAACTATCAAAAGGCCGGTGTGGCATCCCAAACTCCCAATATTCTACGCTCCGTCAAATCGAAAGTGTGTGGACATCCTCAGCCCGACTGGTAAGCTGTTAGGCACTATCGAAAATGGCAATGTCCCTACACGGCTCGCAATCTCTTCCGACGGACTCTATCTCGGGTTATCTACCATTCGCGGAACGGTGACATTATGGACTGCCGACGTTTAGTACTTATCCGCTAATGAAATATTGGAGGATCTTTTTTCAAATGACGGGAATTCGGCTGTGGCGACATAAAGGTACACATGAAAATCAGAGTACTTTCCTTAGCGTCGGTTTGTAATAAATCTTTGAAACGTTATGGCGATCTCAATAAATATTGTGCAATTATCACCTAGAAGACTGCAAGCAAGTGCTTTATTTGTGTCAGAGAATAGGATGTGACAATCTCGAACCCCAATTATGACACTTTGCATGCTCATTGCATATAAAATTACCTGCAATTTTGCAAAACATTATTTGCTCCTTATGCTCAGGTGCATCAGCCATATGATATGTGGTCGGTTCAACAATTATTGCTGCGAATTTCTTTGATTTTGGACAAAGAGCATATGCGCGATGGATAACAATTTTATTCAGCTTAAAGACGTTTTCAGCACAACAATTTCTTGTGAAATTTGATTTAAATACATCGCTAGAATTATTTGCGATTGGATTAGCGGAGGTACTTATAGTTGTGGTCTGAGGCAAGGACGGCACTGGTGTTTCAACAGTGTGATTCATGGAGGGTTGGGGCAAGGGCGACGCTGTATTTGGGACTTGAGAAATTTGAGTTGAAGGAACACAAGATTGTTGGGACGAGCTGATGGAAAGGTCACTGACGATAGAATCGAAAGAGGAATGCTGATTGGTGACCGGAGAGGATATAGATGGATCAGATGATGGAGTGGAGAGAAGTGGATCATCGGTATTTTGGGAGAGAAGTTGTTCGCCCGAATGTGGATCCAAAAGACCCATTCCGGAAGCAGAAACTTTAATGGTAGCGAGTGATTCCGTTAATGATGCAAGTTGAGCCTCCACTGTAGTGAGATCTTTCACAACGGCAGACTTCGAAGTCATAGAAATCATGAAGGATCTTAAAGAGTTGAATCGGTCGAAAAAATCATTCGTTAAACGTTGGATGTCGGATAGATATATCCAGTTGTCTAAGATCTTGGCGAATGAGTTGCCTTGCGGATGTTTTCTACGCCATGCCGATAAAGCGGCGGAGGAAGTACAAGCAGTTCGATAAGAGAGCATATTTCTTGCTTCTTCTCTATGTTTAAGGATCTGACACCTGTAGTCGTCAATGATATAACTGTAATTCTTCCCGGTGGATTCGGAAAACCCTTTTAGAGTGTTGCAATCTTGCCGGTATATGGCAATGGTTTTGACTGACTTTAGTCGTGCTGTCTGATTGACCAAACCAACATCAGTTATTTCACCCTAGTTGCTATAAAACAATTACCAACCTGTAGTAAATCACTGTCGTTTGCACCACCAAACGTAGCAATCATGAAAGCTGTTTTTCTACAAGAATGACTTCCCCATTTCTGTTCATGCACCTCTTCATCTTCATCCATATGTGAACCTGAATCGTTATTTTCATCAAGTGTTTCTCTGCGCTCTGTTGCCTTCATCGATTTCTTGAAGATGTCGAGGAATGTTTCGTATGCGATCCTTGCATTTGTATGCGATGCTGACGACTGCAATTGTTCAGACAACAAAAGAACAACTGTTACCTAGATCCAACACATCTAAAAATTCAACTTCTAGGTCTGAAGTGATTCCGAGATTGCTAAACTGATTCTTCAAC
Organism: Paraphysoderma sedebokerense; assembly: GCA_025602915.1. NCBI lineage: Eukaryota > Fungi > Blastocladiomycota > Physodermatomycetes > Physodermatales > Physodermataceae > Paraphysoderma > Paraphysoderma sedebokerense. The sequence goes on from JAHLJZ010000181.1 coordinate 12,232, forward strand.
AGCCGGGAGGAACGTCCTAGGAAAAGAGTTTCAGACCAGGGTCTCGATTCATTCCTGAAAAGCTCGATCTGCTCACGTACCGCCATTCAGTCGTCCATATGTTTTGTGTGCCAACCTTTTAAAAACCTGGAACTTTTCCAGCTTCTCCGGTTCCTCGGAGAAGATGATTTTAGAGACGTAATTACTCATTTGATCCCGTACACCCTGCACACCACCGTCGGCGCAGGCACGAAGGAATTCGTTTTGTACATTCGTACTGGAGACCAAAAGGGTTTTAACCGTTTTCGACGGGAGCGCTGGCAGAGACCCCACTTTGTTCGCAAGGGTAGTGTGATTTCAGTATTGAGCATTGCTGGTGCACCAGGAGGTTTAAAGTTCAAAATAAACGTACAATTTGCCTGTGTTTTCTCACGTCTCAACATTAGCGCACTGCAAATTTGTCGTAGCCGGAGGACACTCTGCTGTCGCCTTTTTATTATCGCCGTCTGGAGCTTCTTATGATCGTCTGTGAAGTCGAACCTAACAAGACAATAAAAACATTGTAAGAGGACTTCATCCAGGGTTATCCGAGGAGGAAAGATCATTATTCTTACCATTCTCCAAACACTTCTCGGCTTGGGAGTACTGCCGGTACTACAAAATTCAAAATAGAAAAGAGTTCGTCGATATTGTTCTTCAACAGTACGACAGGTCAGTCAAGAGTGACAAGATGAAATCAACGACCAAATGAGTGAGCGAATTGGAAGTCGGAACGATACCTGAACAGGCGTGCCTGTAAGTAATATCCGGAAATCGGATTTAAGTGTATCCAGAAGCATATGATTGCCGGAAGCACTATTCTTAATTTTCTGTGCTTCATCAAGAATGACGACGCCATAGTTGAGGCCCTAGAATCATGTGAAATCAACCTTTATCAGCTCTGCAAATTTTCCCTGGTTTTCTTTTCACAAAATTATTGGCAGTTACCTGAAAGAACGACACATGATTCTTGAAAGTCTCGTAGGTTGTGATGAGGAGCGGGTGGGTCTCGGGTCTGGTTTGTGCAGAGATGACGAGTTTTTTCTTCTTTGGCAACGAATCCTTTTGGTGAAAAAGGACGATTTTTTGAGAAAGTTTTGGGGAAAATCTAATCGTGGGATGCGATTAAAAAAAGTGATGCGTCGACA
>JAHLJZ010000182.1:0-12936 GCA_025602915.1 Paraphysoderma sedebokerense
ACTTCCGGATCGACGTAGTACTTGTCATCATGTAATCCGTGAAGGATGGAGATAAGATTGTACACTCGAGATGTGAAGCCCGCCAACTCGGCGAGTTCTTTGTACGAGTACATAATTCTACCACCCGCGTCGGCAAGGGAAATTAACAAACGCTTGTTAGTGATAAAACCTTGTGTTCGTGATCCGGTTTTGTTTGAGGCCGACGGAACGGATGCGGGAAGTTCAGGTTGATTCGAAGACCCGAGTGCCGCAATAGCGATACCAGAGTCGGTAGAAGAGGATGAAGATGTTGATCGATCTCCTAGGCCTGCCCATTCAGGGAAAAATACGGGGACAGCGCAAACTCCAAGACCTACGGCTGACCAGCAGTACTGTGATCAATAGCATGACAAGAAGTCAATCATCAGTTCTACGTATGAAACCAAGCAAAGTAGCCAAAAGTTTGCAAAGAACGAACCTTGATCAAAAAATCTTCAAACATTGCGTAACCAACTCTGACCCTATAAATATTATTCACGTGTCTAATTAAAGCTTTGTACGCCTTGTTCAATATTCCTTCTTCTCTAGGGGCACCGTTATAAAAGCAAATTTCTTCACAATTGGTTATTAACCTAGAATGAGCAGCTCTGAAATCTCCTTCCAACTTTGCTTCCTCGGCGGCCATTTTACCGAACGGTGGAGTGACAGCTCGAAGAAGTTTAGCAGTGATGTAGTAATTGACAAAGAGACCCGCCATTCCGTAGACTCCGATATGTTTCGCTAATTGATAATTAAAGATGATAATGTCGATGAGAGGTTTGCCGACGTTGCTGTAGAGGGATGAAACTGTGTCACAAAATCGACCGATATCGGTGGTGATGAATCTGTCAAAAGATACAGTTAGTGCCAGGTGTATAAAACGTAGTATTTGAATATGAATGTAATAAGTTGAAAATGGGAAACCAAAACTAACTGATCCGGGCTTTCAATTCTTGAATCGAGGTTCAATATTTTATAATACGTCAATTTATCATTCAAATATAAATCGTGAACATATCTCGTTAACCGAGTTCGAAACGCTATCGATATTTTCTAAATTATCACAAAAATTAATTCCAAAAAAAGGAACGAAATTAAAGCCGTCAGCACTCTTGAGCTGAAGAACACAGACAACCGGAGTGGCTTGTACGTTGCCACAGACGACGGATGAGAGTGAGTAGACGTACAGATTGGAAATATCGTAACATAGAGTTGGTGTATGTAGCTGGGAGTGCTATAGCAAACCAATATCCTAATCCTTTTATAAATTCTTTGGGATTCGCAGCTACCAAGTCTCGCACAATACGTCCTACAGGGGTGGAACGATGAGTGTTCAATTTAATGAAGAAACTATCATTTTACCTTGAAATTGAATATATAATGTGTATAATAGAATTGGAAACTGAAATATATAACAAACCATCAATCTTGGCCACAACCACACTCAACCAAGTTCTCAAAAGCAAGAATACGGTATGCGCAAGGATCAACCCTATTTCCTTGCTTCGTAAACTGGGAATACATATCCGAAGCACAGCTTTTAATTGTCGCCAGAATTCTTTATTCACTGCTACCTTTTGCTTTGGATCTGACTGTTTGGAGAATAAATATTTCAAGTCATTTTGTGTAGGGTTGGGGGTAGAAGTTGAAGAGGTCGAGGACTGTTTTGATTTTGGCGTGGGCTTGCGTTGATGACGGAGGACGGCGTATGCGACGGAAGATGCGACGAGGATGGGAAGCACGGACTGTTTCTTGTGGGAGTGGAAGGATTTGATGAGTGTTGCGATGAGGGTTGGGGATGACATTGGATGGTGGATGAGGAATGAGGAATGAGGAATGAAGGAACCACGGCCGCTCGAAAATGAATCTTTTCACGTAAAATCAGCCCACATGAAAATTGCTCATTCATACACTTTACAATATTCATTCTTGTTTTGCATCATATATATTAAATTTTTAAACTCCTAGCACTTTGTATTCAAAATAGGATTCAATTTTTATGACAAAATCATATTTTAAACCCCGTAGTATGAATCTCATGGTTTAATACCGACTTCTCCTCCGCCCAGGTGACCGTGACCTTGACCTTGACCTTCTCCTATCCTTCCTTCGATCTTCATCTCGTTCTTCATAGTCTCTACGACCGCTACTATATCTCCTGCTATCATAATCCCGCTCCCGCTCTCTATCTCGATTCCGCTCCCTGTCTCGTTCGCCTTCCCGGGGACGATCTTCATATTCGTTTCTATACTTCCTCACACTACTATCCGACTCTGAATCCGAATCATGTCGTCTCCTTTTCTTTTCTTTCTTTTCCTTCTTTTCCTTCCGCTTCTTTTTTCGATCTTTGTCATCACTGCTATACCCATCTTCACGATCTTTATCCTTTCGTTTCTTTTTCTTCTTTGATTTATCCTTCTTGTCTTTTTTCTTATCCTTCTTTGATGTGCTGCTCCCCCCTTGCCTTGATTCACCCTGAACGATTCCTTGTCGTTGATCAAATTCATGATCTAGTTCTGCAGTATCAGTGACAGGAACCCAATCGTCGTTATTGGTTCCTTCGATCCGAGTTGTCGTTTCGGGGGCTATCAGCGGTCGTAGTCTATACAAGATCCATTCATCATTAAATATTCATTTCATTTCATCACAATGCACCTCAAACTGAAATAAACCGAAACAATGATACCAAATAAAGTTTGCGAACAAAACATACCTTCCGTAACCAAGACCTTTCCCGCCAGCCTCACCTTGACCATCATCTTCCATTTCATCTTGTCTGTTTTTCATAATCTTGTTCAACTCTTCCTGAGCAGCTTCTGTTTGAGTTTCCCGTTTGGGTGGTTTAAGTCCCCTAAATGAATTGTCAAATTGCCAACACATGCAATAGAACCTCTCGTTAGCCTTCAGGATACTTTATCTCCTCCGTCAGACAACACCAGCAAAGCATTTTCGAAGGGAGAACGGATATAAAGTAAAGTGAATACAAGAAGGCATACAAAGCAATCATCATAGCCTCTTCTTCGGCATTCTTCACAGTTTCTAATTCTTTAGCTTTGGCTTTCCGAATCTCTTGCATCTCTTCTTCCGATTTATCCTTGGAATACCATAATAAATCCTTCCCTTGCTGCCACCGCCCTATAGGAGCCATGACACTATGACCGAGATAATTTTGCCGATGTTTGTCCCCTTTGACATCTGTTTGTTATGTGAGTGGAGTGAGGGAATGACGGTAAGTATCCGGAATTGAGATAGACGATGGGCTGAATGAATTTGGTACCTTCCCAACTGAATTGGTCTCTTCCACCTCTGACACCGCCTCTAGATGGATGAAACATAGATGGATATTTATAATTGTGCTAGATTGAGTGGTAGCTGTTGCGACGGTTTTGAATGTAGCTGTAGTTTGTAGTTGTTGATTCAGATAGAAGTAATCCCAGTTGAACAGATTCATCAGTCGCACTCGCACAATTCATTCCTCAGTGGCTGAATTTGAACAATTCCCCTTCAACATTTTTTTTTATTTTTGCTTCAAAACTACATTACATATATACATCTGAATTGATATGCCACATTAAACCGGAAATATTATTCTACTCAATTATTTAACGTCTGCAATGTCTCTTCGCATTCTCTCTCCACTGCATCCTCACGGCCGCGCCGCCCATCATCTCATATTAACTGTACCGTTTTCCCTCCATTTTATCTAATCCTCTCCATTCCACAAACCCAGTTTAACTTTCTTTATTTTTTCAACCTCCAGACCCGTCGATTCTATTCCCAATCAACCCACTCGAAACCAAAACCGAAACCGAAACCGACTATTTTATCAGGAATTCAACCCACCGGAGTTCCCCATCTCGGAAACTACTTAGGCGCCATCAAATCATGGGTAGATTTACAAAACATCTCTTCAACTCAATTATCAACTTCTCCCCGCTCTACTTCACCATCGTCCTCTGCGTCGATTCCACTTCCAAAGCCAACCATAGGTGACCCTACAGAGACGGAAAGGCCACAATTGTTTTACTCGATCGTGGATTTACATGCCCTTACGGTACCCCAGGATCCGGTGGAACTTTCGAATAGGATATTGCTCACGACTAGAGTATTGTTATCTTGTGGAATTGATCCAGATAAAAGTGTATTGTTTCAACAGAGTCAGGTTTGTCGGCAATTCATGCTACTTTGGGATGGGCGCGGTAGTTGGCGGTTTCAAGAGGGATAAAAGGAATAGAGAGGTTGATTCATCGATCTGATGTTGCTTTATAATCTAGGTTCCTGAACATACAATGTTATGTTGGATGTTGGGATGTCAGACGCCAATGGGGTGGTTGAACCGGATGACACAGTGGAAAGTACGTTTCCGTTTCCCTATTTACGTTTGATTCCATCCTTTGTTTCATACTTCTGCTACGATAATCCATGACATTCGATAATGTGTTCCCTGATACCCTCGGACTCTATGAAACACTTAACTAACAGTTCTATTGATTGATTAGTCCAAATTAGCCGCCCAAAAGAACAAACCACTCCAAAACCAAAATGAAAACGAAACCGAAAATGTCAACCCATTAGACCCAAATTCAGGTTTAGATTTAGGTTTATTCTCCTACCCAGTTTTACAAGCCGCCGATATCCTGGTGTACCGGTTCGTACAACTATCAACACCTTCCCATATCCGGCCACTCGTTGACCACACTGACATCTTCTATTGCCTCTTCGATGTTTAAATACCACTTTTTATGAAATGATGTTTCAATGGATGATAGTGCGACCCACGTTCCAGTGGGAGAGGATCAACAGCAACATTTAGAATTGACGCGGGATATCGCTAGATCATTTAATAAACGCTACAAAGTAAAATACTTTCCGGAACCAGTTTCTCTAATCAGTACGTACAGTTGTTTCCATTTTCTTCTTTCCCCAAGTTAAAGTTAAACGAACTTTAACCGATCGTTTATCTTTTACTATAGCACCCACCAAAAAAATTTACTCCCTCCGTCATCCGACGCAAAAAATGTCAAAATCAGCATCCAAACTCCACCCCAACGCTATCATTTCCATCACCGATTCACCGTCCGTCATCGCCCGAAAAATAAAAAAATCAACTACAGATTCCATACCCACTATTTCTTACGATCCGGTGAATAGACCCGGTGTATCGAATTTATTGAATATTTATGCTGGATTCACGGGACGATCGGTGGAGGAGGTGATTGAACGGAATGAGTTTGCGGGGATGGGGATTGAACAGTTGAAAGGGGTCGTGACGGAGGTTGTAGTGGAGGGTTTGAGAGATGTGAGAGAGAATGTTGCACGGTTGGAAAAGGAAGGTGGGAAAGTAGAGAGGGAGGTGTTAAAAGTTGGAATGGAAAAAGCGAGGGAAACAGCGTCGGAGAATCTGAAAAGGGCAATGGAAGTGATGGGTATTCATGGGGTCTTGTGAAGCCAACTGTTTGGAGAGTAAGAATGTAGATTGTATTTAAGTAGTGGCAAAGACTTCATTATTCACATAATACAATACTTTATTTTTTACTTCGCAATAATAACTTCTAGATACATTCCCAGATCATTTTAATACATGTATTCTTTTTATGTTGGGAAGAAAGATGTAAGCTTATATATATACATTTCGGATGACACATGAACAAAATAATAGAATGAAAGTATAGAATTAAATAGGAATCGTCAAATTATTCTTTTTCGACTTTGATTATGGAGGAAAACCCAGACGCATTATCAACACCAAAATTTCCAGTAGTGAACATCATAATTAAGATTCTATGTCGTGCGCCCCGTTTCTCGAACGGTCAATAAAGTGAGAATATACCGGTAGTTGATTAAACAATTAGCGGCCCAAAACCAGTAGTTTGTCTTTAGTTTCTTCATGCTGCGACTGAGATTGCGTCGGTAATTTAGATGGTAAAGCCGATTCAGCTTCGTAAGTCGCGAATTTACATAATTTAAGTTTTACATTAGCAAATTGATCTTTTAATTTCAATTTTGGAGTACAGCGAGCGTTCTCAGTTGGATTCAAAAATGCAGCAGCATAATTTAGGTTGTTTGTTTTTGAAGGAGATGGAGGAGGTGCCTGGGGGGATTCAAGATGGCCGAAGCCGGTTGGGTTCATTGTGATTTGATTCTGACGTGGCAACTGTGAACGAGTGTAAGACGCGGTTGAGGTTGACGAGGAAGGAATGGGTAGAGGCAACGATAGACATCTTTTGGGAGATACTGAAGATGAGGATGAAGATGGACTGTTAGACAAGATATAGCTGGTGTTGTCCCGGTGAGAGACTTCAAAGATATCTTGGTATGTGTATGATCCGCTCAAGTTGTTACCATCGTCTAGGTCATAATAATCTTCGACATCAGGGTCAGTCATCGTCTCCGAGGTTGATGAGTACCCATCCATATCAATATCCATTTCGGAGTTTACTGGTGTATCGTCGTCCATGTCAGAGTCATTTTGGGCTGTTGGATCCAGGTAGAGTCGCTTTGAGACTGGGCAAGAGGGTGTATGCGATCGAAAATGATTCGCATTGAGGTAAGGAGAGGATCTGAGAGCTCTTTTGTTTGATTTGGTGTTATGAATGCTATCCAATTGCTGAGATTGAGATTGCTGCAGCCGCATTTGTTCCATCATTTCGATGGTCGAGTCCTCGGACAAGGCGAATTCCAGCTCGTGTAGTTTGGACAAGAGGTTTGAGGGGGTGAAGTCAGCGAGTGGACGAGATTGATAGGAGGATTGGACTGAGGAAGAAGGGGAGTTGGGAGGAGGTGTAGGGAAGCGATGGATGGCGTGGTGGTGGTGGTTGTGGGGGTGATGACGACGGGGGATGGAGGTAGCTGCGGCGGGAGCGGGGATGGGGTGATGGATTTCCATAGTGTTTGTAGAGTAGAGCGTGAGTGCTGTATAGAGTGAGTGAGTTGTAGTAGAAGTGAGTGGTGTAGTGAGGTAGAGTGAGAGGGAGGGAGGGGGAGTGCGAGGGTTTATATAGGGGCGAACGACGGCTCAGCCCAAGTGGCCGCAAGAGGGAATTCAAGTGGGCGTTGAAATTTCAAATCTGCCGCTCCCTGCCGTTCCCTCGTTTGTTGCCGTGACGTGGCAATTCTGGCAATTCCACTCTGCACTCCACACACCACACTACATACATACTCCACACGCATATATCCACTTATTGAATAAAGTATTTCCCTTTTGAATGCTGAATGCTATTTTTGGTCTGTATCTATAAGTAATCTACCCTCTGACCACATCCGCTCAAGCAGTTAGCAATCCGCGTCGAGTCGAAAGTTGAAACGGTATGACTCAACCGTGCTCGTCCCTCTCAAATCTTGTGTCGGGTTTGATGATGTTTGATGCTTGACTCTTCTGATGATACCCCAGACATCTCCCGGCCTTTGTTCTGCCCTGTGTAATGAGTAATGTATTTCATCCTTTCTGCATCGATTCTTTGTAATCCACGTTACAATTGTAAATCACCGTTATACAACTCTTATACATGGACGCTCAGACGTGGATTCGTTTATCTTTTGCAACTCCTGGAGTCACTTCACAGCCACACTCACCTTCCGTTGATCAAACATCTCCCAAATTATGTAACTTGCAAATTTGCAAACTTGGCATATATTTTAGCTGTCATCGATCATTTAACGGCATACGGTTTTCCAGTTTCCATATTGGGGAAATCAAGACACCTGTAATTTACCCGTTGATATTATGAGTTTGTCATCGGCAAAGAATTTTCAAAACTATACTGAGTTCAAATCACACTTTCCACACATACTTCACAATTTCACTCACAGCCAAGCCACGACACCAGTTTCACGAAGCGTCCAAACATCTGCTCATGCTGTCCGACAAAGACCGCTCCCAGCATCCAAATTCCAACGTACAAAATTTTCAGGGCGTATCAGATACGCTTTGGTCGCGTTTTGCTGATAAGAACTTGGATCAAGTGAATCAGTGATGTACAAATTTACATGCCTTCAAAATTGATGACGTTGACATCACTTTGACGTTTTGATTTCTGTTGATTTCCCAAATAATCCCAATTTCATAGACATAAAATATTAAAAACTAAACCACGTTACCACAATTATTCACGTCTCACGATTCGATGGATTTGCACAATTTATGTTTCGAAACTTGATTCAAAAATTCAGCATCAAACCATCTTGGCTCACGAACTCATTATTCGCAATTTTACAATTATGACCCCAACACAAACAGGACACAAAGTAATTACAAACTAACACAGTTGAAACCTTGAGACTTCAACACTCGAGTCTTCGGCAGCCTCATCATTTCGGATTTCCTACGGTCTGATTGTATCTGAATCTGTTTGAGCAGTTTGACCTCTCTCAATACAACTCACCAACTGACCCACAAACCCATATAGTCACTCTTCGGTTTAACCTTCATTCCCAAATCTCAATTCAATTGATATTCCTCATACATGCATCTTTTCCACTCCAACGCAAAGTCAATCCATGGTTCACTCCAAAGTCCAAGCCTATATCTTTTATAGGTACTTGTTCTGAGAAGTACTCGGTCCGTTGTCGCCGCCACTGTTTGCGCTGTGTATCTTCGTCCTTCATTCCGTTTACGCACCTTCAGTTACAGAACCTACCCGTTTCTTCGTCCGCCGTTGACCTTCGAGCTGGAGGGTTTAAAAGTTTTAAGGTTATTTTAGTACTGATTTACGTATGGAACCTCGTGACCACCACGGGACATTAGTTTAGTCGGTAGAACGTCAGTCTCATAATCTGAAGGTCGTGAGTTCGAGTCTCACATGTCCCATCTCACGAAATTCATGTATATGCCTCCGATCCAATTTTCTTTTGCGTCTCATTCCTTGCGATCTCGCTTACACCAGTTGCATTTTATGGTGAGTTCGATCGATTGTTAGACTAGTGATCACTCCCCTCGAGTCTCCGTTTTGATCGCAATGGTCTTTATTGATTTTTATATCAGAAATGTACAAACTGATACACTATCCGCTTTTATTTTGTGTTTCCAACATGTACTATTGATGCAGAATTCATATATTCATTCGCGACACTCTGCTATTTTTGACAATACAAGTCGGAGTTCGCCTGAAGGACGATCAAAAACAGGAATTATTCCTCCCTGGCTCTCATTTGGCCCTCCGCTTGAGGTTTGGATTTGACGAGATATGTTTTTGACCATTGTGACGCCAAATCGGCAACTTTTTCCAAGCATCCTTTTTAAACGTGGAATGAATTATTTTCTGATAATGATGGTGGAATACAAATGAATGATTGCAACATTTACCTGGTTCTTCGAATAAATGTGTGGCTCCTACATCAATGAGACAAGTTTGTCGTCAGTAAAACGTCATGGCTCATGCTATCCAAATCACCTCTAAGAAGTAACCAGCTCTGAAAATCAAAAAACCATAACCTGGAACAATCTCCATTTTCTTAATTTCAGTTTTCAACATTCTTTCGACTCCTCTGTTTAAATCAATCACGACGTCGTCTCGACCACCTACTATAAGTAACACTGGACACCGGACGTTGTCAAAAACAGCTTGGGGAACTAAATCCGGTCTACCGCCGCGTGAAATGACGAGGTTGACGTGATCGGGGCGAGCGAAAGCACCCATCTAGGTTACGGTTACAAAGTTAATATCTATCGTGACCAGTTTTTCTGAGGAGGAAAAAGCAGGTGTATACCAAAGCAGCGGCAGCACCTGCAAAAGTAAAGGAATGTGTGGTGAAGGTATCAGTTACATAAAGCAAGTCCGAGATGAAAGCGGGAATAGAGCATACCAGTTGAAGCTCCGAATAATCCGAGCGGCATGTTGGTAGTTTTAGGATCATTGTGAAGATAATCAATCGTAGCGACGACTCTTTTTGACAGTAATTCTACAGAATTCCAAAATCCTAGTTAGTAACGTTTTACTTGAAATCATTGGCGCGAGCTAAACAAATATTGAGGTTACCAATGTCGAATCGAAGATGTCTAGTGATATTATCGATGTCTTCTTCATCAGGGGTGAGAAGATCATACAATAAAGTACCCACACCTTCTTGTCGTAATCTCCTTGCTACGTACTGCAGTCATACACATAGTCAGTACTAATACGAGGTCAACCGGTTCATGCAAGCACATGCGTGGGCAAATGTCATCTTGTTCAATAAGAACGATACAGCATTTACCTGATTACGGGAGCTGAATCGGCTGCTGCCGCTACCATGCACGAAAACTGCAATCCCTTTGTTCGGATCCGATGGCATAAACAGCTCACCGGGAAGAAATATTGGACCGCGATCAGTATGGTGGACGGGAATTTTAATGTCGAATTGTGCCATGATGTATCGGTAAGGGGAATTAGATCAAGTGGTGGGTTGGAGGGTACGTTTGGACAAGGTGTATTCTTAAATGTGCCGCATTTACCACATCATTAGGTATAGTTACCGTGACGTCACAAGAAGCTCGTTTGCTCTATTCCTCTTTTGACAATTGGGCGGTGTTGAGTTGGATGCGGTCAAGATCCCTCTTGTAACCTCCGAGACAGTGTTGCGTGGTGCTTTCGGCCGGTCAAGACTACACAATGTATTTTTATGAAGAGAGTATTTATTTTTAAATTGTATTTTGTATTTTTCCATTTTGCGGAGACAATAAAAAGTAGTCAAAAGCACAAAATAGGCGTATACGGTGAACATCACGAACCACGTGGCGCTGTTCCTCCCCTTCCCCACCATCCCAACGGCCTAGGAGACCACTTCTGTTGACGTCTCGAATATCCATCCATCGACCAGCAGCACACATCTCAGTCTCAGATGTCGACTTTCTCAAAGAACCCCTTCGAGCTGTTAGCTGCAGCCGATGAGAACGCTGATCCTTCCACCATCTCCCCGAAAAAGGATACCAAGAAAAAATCAGAGGCCAAGGAGCAACCCAAAAAGCTCGACAACTCTCGTGCCAGACCCCAAGATGCTCGTTTGAAGAGAGATTACCCTCAGCGTGGTGGATTCAAAGCTGTTCCTATCGACAGAATTGGTATTTATCTCAATCTATCGGATTGGCTCTGTTAAAATTTTTGTTTTGGAGGCTTTCGGGTGTGGTTTGTTTGTTTTCACCCAAACCGAACATCCCGCTTTCACCAGAGTTAGGATTGCGATCTGAAGTTTGGATTCACATTCTTGTATTCATATACTGGTTGGATCGTTCGTTGTAGACGATAATTGCGGTGGAATTTGGGTTCCTTTCATGGTGGCGCTGAATTGATGGTGGCGGAGATTAGTCTTCATGATTTGCACTCCGAGTAGCAAGGGATTAACTCAACATCCATTTTTTAAATCATGTAGCACGCTCAAGAGACACCGGAAGCTTCGAAAATGCTCCCGAATCGAATAGATCTGAACGTGGTGGATTTAGAGGTCGTGGTAGAGGAGGCCGTGGCCGTGGACGTGGTGGCCGAGGAAGAGAATTCGACCGCCGAAGTGGAACCGGCCGAGAGGACGGACACAAGAAAGAAGTTGCTGGTAAAGGTTCATGGGGTGAAGCTACTGAAAATCCCGAAGAATCTACTGAAGCGTTCGTATTATCTCGTATTTTCAAATGTGGTCATGCGATGTCTGAGTAATCTCTGAACATAATCCAATAGTGCCCCAGCCGCTGAAGGTGAAAACGCAGAAAACAAGGAAGAAACCCCCGTTGAAGAGAAGGAAGAAGAAAAAGTCAAAACTCTTGAAGAATACCAAGCTGAATTAGCCGCCAAGAAAGCCGCCCTCAACAAATCCACTCAAGTCCGTAAAGCCAACGAAGGTGCTGACGAAAGTCAATGGAAAAACGCTGTTCCCCTCCAGAAACAAGATGTTGATGAAGCCGACGAATTGGCCCCGTTCATCTTTGGTGTTGGCAGCAAAGGCGAAAAGAGCAAATCAAAGAAAGAAAAGGCACAAAAAGTTCATCTTGACATTGAACAAAAATTCGCTGACGAAGACCGACCAAGACGTGGTCGTGGTGGTTTCAGAGGAGCAGGTCGTGGTGGACGAGAAGGCAGAGGTCGCGGAGGCAAACCGCAAGCTGTCAACATCAACGACGATAAAGCTTTCCCGTCCCTCGGTAAATAAAGGGATAATATAACAGATATAGCAGAGCAGTTTGATTTGTAGTAGAAACTGTTTGTACTAATAATAGCGAGAGTAAGCAGTCGCTTTGTCCAAAAAAACATTTTAAAAATAACAATAGTTTTTCAATTATTTTGCACGTGATTTGAATTTGCTTGCTCCTATACTTCCAACTTTGGCACTCTCTTCTCAAGTCACATCTTATAAAGTGCACATATCAGTAGTAGCCATTTGTTCCACTTCTGACGGCCTAATCCAGCACTTAAAACGTCAGCTACTACAATTCTAACGACCACTTAATCCTCGAGGATGGCATCTCCGTATGAACTATACCGACGATCAACGTTGGGAATGTGTCTTACAGATGCACTAGACGAATTAATTCAAACCGGTCAAATCAATCCACAATTAGCTCATAAAGTGTTACTACAAGTAAGTCCATCCCTTCATCCTTCCAGAGTCTCCATCGAAAAGTTCAAATGGAGGCTATCATTTCAATGAGTTTGTTATTTGGATGTTAACCAACGGTTCGTCTGGGCCTTTTTCTATCACCATATGTATTTTCATTTAGTTCGACAAATCAGTAACAGAAGCATTGAACACTCAAGTTAGAGCTAAAGCTTCATTTAAGGTAATTTCCGAGTACCTTGCATCTTTTGAAAGTCTGATGACTCTCATCCGCTCCATACCTCTCGAGCTAAAATCTAATTACTATTATCAATATTGTTTTCCTTACCGTTTATTATGGTTTACTTATTTTTTATTTAAATTTGGATGAATGGTTTTCAGGGGAGTCTCGATATTTACCGA